>PVLA01008979.1:0-81594 GCA_004027455.1 Hydrochoerus hydrochaeris
TAAAATCCAATAAGACAAAATGTGATAGAACCAATGGTAATAGAAAAACAAGAGCATGGTAGGACTTCAGAGCAAGATGATATCAAATCAACAATGGCTGCCATATTGTCTTTTCTTCAAAGTAACTATTCATACCATCACATATGTTAAGATCAAACAAAATGAATAAAACCATTTCAACCAATGAATGAAAACATAAGACTTCAAAGCAATATAATGGTGAACCATGATTACCATAAAATCTTCTGTACTCTTACCATTTCTTACACTAGTGAGACTATACAGTATTTATACATGTGAGTTTGATTTATTTCACTTATGAGTATGGATTCAAGTTGCACCCATTTATTTATAAATATCTCATTGTGATCATTCTTTATAGCTGAGTAGTACTCCGTTGTATAAAAGTACCACAATTTTTATCCATTCCTCGGTTGATGGGCCCTTAGGTTGTTTCCAAGATCTGGCTATTACAAATTCAGCCGCTATAAACATGGGTGCACATATATCACTGTGGTAAGATGTTTTCAGATCTTCTGGGAATATGCCTAAGAGTAGAATAGCTGGGTCAAATGAGACCTCCAAACCCAGCTTTTTGAGGAATCTCCAGATTGACCTCCACAGTGGTTGCACCAGTCTACACTCCCACCTACAGTGCAGAAGAGTTCCTTTTCCCCCACAGCCTCTCCAGCATTTGTTGTTGGTAATTTTGTTGATCCTGGCCATTCTTTCTGGAGTGAGATGGTATCTCAGTGTGGTTTTAATTTGCATTTATCTAATTACCAATGATGAACATTTTTTCATGTATTTATTTGCCATTCATATTTCTTCATCTGAGAACTGTGTGTTCATCTTGGGTGCCCATTTTTTGATTGGGTCTTTGAATTTTGGGGGTCTGATTTTTTTTAATTCTTTATAAGTTCTAGACAGAAGTCCTTTGTCTGAAGGACAGTTCACTAAGATTTTTTCCCAGTTTGTGGGTTTTCTTTTCACTCTTCTGGAGATTTCTTTGGACATGCAGAAACTCTTCAATAAGACATAATCCCAGTTATTGATTCTGGGAAGTATTTCCCATGCAGTTTGGTTCTTGTTCATGAATTCTTTACCTACCTCAGTGTCTTTAAGACTTTTACTTACTTTGTCTTCCAACAGATTTAGTGTTTCTTTTTTAATATTGAGATCTTTGATCCATTTAGATTTTAGTTTAGTACGTGGTGAAAGGCATGGGTCTAACTTTAGTTTTTGGCATATGGAAAGCCAGTTTTTCCAGCACCATTTATTAAAGAAACTTAACTTGATACTCTCATTCTTAACATACAAAGCAGCTGAAAATTTGTTTGAAAAATAAAGTCTTTTTGAAAAACAAGTAATCATGAAGAATAATTTCCTTCTGTGCACCCAACTGATTGGGCCAGACTTACGACATTCATTAGGAAAAGTTCAGATCAGTGAAGTATTTTGCATAAGTAGATTCTCAGATAAGAAATATATCATGATGGGGAAGTGATAGTCTCTAGGTTCAGAATGTTGGAATTCTGATCCTGGCTCAACTTGTAGGCCACTATACCCCTGTTTTCTTTTTCTCATCCATCAAATTGGGGAGAATAATAATGATAATCACAATAAAGTCAACCTCAGATGTCTGAATTAAATTATGTGACATGCAAAGTCCTTGAAATGGTACAAACCTCTAGCTATTTGTTTTATGTGAGTTTCACAACATTTGGAAATGTGTTGCAGAAAGTTTCAAAGTTCAGCAGACATAACTTATCAACAACTTCCAAGGTCCGAAAGAAGGACAAGGGCTCATTTTGTCTGCAGTATTTCAACCTCTTCTCAGAGACTAGACATCAACAAAACAGAAAAGGTTTCTTAGGAAAGAAAGAAGGAATCAAAGAAAATAAAGACAAAAAGCAACCACTACCACAAATCCAGATTTAATTTTTGTGCTAGTTTTAAAAGTAATCTAATTGGATATAGAGTGTAAAAAGGGAGTAACTTCAGATTCAGGGCAAGAAGATAAAAGAGTAATTACTACCTCGCTTATCCATGTCCTGCCTTAATTAGGATTTCTTGTAACCTAAGCATACATTGGGACATGAAGGTGGAATCCCTGAAAATAATATCTGTAGAGACTGATTTTCATGAAAGTTATAGGTCACTACTTTCAGTAAAATGTCAAGAATGATATAATCCATATGTGGATTAATATGACCTCACAGGAATCTTTGAAATCATAGATGCTGTTTTGGTAACTGTTACCTTGGTTTCTGCAATCTTTCCTTAACATCCTCTTCTTACTCACAGAGTAAAGATTCTTGATAAAGAGTTCATTTTCCATTTTTTCAAGATAAAGATGATCCTAAAGTGATACTAGGTTCCTACTTCAAAATGTGTTCCCACTTTATACGTAGTTTTTATCAATGTTCTTCTTCTTAAACTAGATTTTTGCTTCAATTCAATATAATTCAGAACCAGCATGTTACTTATTTTGTTGACTAAACTCGAATCACTGCTGACACTGCCTTGTGATCTGAAAGCTTTTCTGCAACAGAGTATGAGGCCAGTGCATATAACATAGAAATGAACATGTATGTTTAGATCTTTTGTGGAAAAAACAGCTACTTATTTATTATAAGCCATTTTACTCTCTCCTTAAATTTTAATCTCTCTAATAATTTTCCAATTTTTTTAATGCTATGGTCTTGTCTGAAGTATATCAGAAAAATCTGAACGAGGTGAAAAAGCATTAATAGATTTATATTTAATAAACTGACTTATTTTTAATAATGCATCATCAAATGGATTTACAGATTGTTGCTGTTACTTGATTTCTTGAACTGAGGAAAAGTAAGTTTATATTAACGAAACAAACATAAAGAGCTTTCTGTACAGCTAGAAAAGATGTTGCCAGATTCGATACTGAGTACTCTGCTACTTTCTTTCATTTAACGGTGACTTGTCAGTCGAGTCAGTCGGGTAGAACATCCTGAGATGTCTATCAAAGCACTAAGTTCGCATAGGGAGATGGATGAGTCGAACATTTAGGCTTGACGAAGATGCGTGTGTGCCATTTAAGCAGTGTTATTTATAACGTGCAAGCTAATATCACTGCAACAGCGTTAGGTTGAACAGTGTCAAAAATATAAAGACAAGTACAGAAATGGCCTTTAAAATCAGACAAGAGTGTTTTTCAGAAGAAAAGTGATTAAATCAGTTGTGATATTGGATTCATAGTGTAATTGAATGATAGGACTGCATGACTTTTCTCAGGGTAGTAGCACATTTTACTTTCATATAAATAAAATTGAGAGTTGAGTCTGGGTGACGTTTGAGACGTTTTTCAGTTCTAAGACATAATGACTTTAATGTTGGTGTGCTAGAAAGGATCTTTCATATTTAATGCTATGATTTCGCTTCACAGATAAGGATTTGGCTTTAAATAACTTGCTAATTATATACATCTATATTTAGATACTTATTTTTCCTGTTAGGAAATATAACTCCATTCAAGTTTTTGAAAATATTTTTTATTTATACACTTCATTATTTTTCCTAAACAGATCAGTTAAAAAGCCATTCATAGCATGAGTTTTTATGTGGCACTGTGATAACCACTGCTTTCCCTGAGTCAAAATTTCATTCACAAAAGGCTGAGTACTGAGTATTGGGTACTATAAAAATTACAGGTTTGATTCAAGGAATTTAGAGTCTGCAGCAAAATGATAGAATTCACTACGCCTCTCAAAAAATTTTCACCAACAATTGTAGGTTCCAGCACTCTGAAGGGCTGTGTCACTCACAAGTAGGTCATATTTATTGTTCAGGTTTTTCTTGGTACAAAATTCTTTAGTTTCATGCTCCGATCCTTGGGGCAGCACCGTCACCCTGCGCTAATCAACCTACACTTTTAAGAGTTCCAAGAGTGCAAACTGAACTGCTTCTTTTCCTCCTGAGAGATTTGCAATTCCATTTGTTTTTAAGCTTTTTGGAAGGAAGAAAAAAATCTTGGCTTTACATAAGAGCTACGCTTTGTGGAAGTTTTGGAAATTTTAAATTGCAGTCAAGATCCCCACTTGCAGGTGAAACATTATCTGTTCATCTTGTCATTACTACTGACAGTTTTGGCTGAGGTTGAAGTTAAGAAAAATGCTGGAATGGACCTGGAAACGGTCATATGTTCCTCATCCATCACCTCATTAATCACAAAGTTAACATTGTCTCTAAAACAATGTTGCTTTCTTGTCGGGTAATATTCTTTATAGTTCAGGCCACTAAACAATATTTAAGAATCCAGATTCTCCTCCATATCCTGCCAAGAGGCTGGGGCACAACAATTGTGACATTATTTCCTGATAATTAAAGTAGAAGGAAGGACTCTGGCAATGATATCATTCCTATAGCTGGAGTGCAATATGCTCCTAAGCAGTTCCATGCAGACCCGTAATTATTATGCTGCATTTTCCTTCTGCTATTTTATAATAGCTTATGTCTAGATACACAATGCATTTAAACATACTAACTTTAAGACTCTGTGATTCATGTCTGCTCACCAGTGGCCATGGTATTGAATATATCACTTTCAGCTCACAGTGTTGTGAGATATACCAACCAGGATGGGGTATCGCTGTGAAGCATGATGGAGGAAATGGAGAAATGATAATGATGACAGTTGGATATGATTCTGATTTATGTGCACAGTAATCTAGAGGTATAAACAAACCACTTAGGGAAAGGTTTTCATTTTGGGTTACATACATCACTAAATCCAGAAAGCAAATGGGTCTCTATGAGGACTTAATTTTCACTCAAAGGTGGTCGACTGTTCCAGAAGAGTATTGTTGTGCTTCTAAAAATGACTCAATTTAGATCCAAGATTGTAAATATATTTATTATTTGGAAATATATATACTTACAGTATGAATACAATACCATGAAATAATACAATGAAATGTATTAGCTACTCACTCTCCACAAAAAAGTGCACATTTAAACTAAATACTTGTATGTATCAACATTCCAAGAAAAAATGGTGTTAGTTATCTTGCCTGAAACTACTGGTCTTTTACTAACTACTCATGAGTTTCTCTGCTAGTTAGTCACACAACAAATGGCATGATCGATGTGTTTACTTTGCTATTGTTGTCAAAAGCAAAATTAGTGTATGACTAAGGCAAGGTAGTGAAGATTTTATTGTTGCCAATGTTATATGTATTTGGATAAAATTTTAGCAAACTTTCCTCAGCTGTTATACATTAAGATCAATTTGTATCAGAAAAAGAACTTCCTTCTAGGTCATCACAATTTCATTTCATGTAAATTTATGTGATATAATAAATGACCCATGCATTCCCAGTTGAAAAGCTTATTTACAAGATGTTTTGTGTTACTATGTAAATAAATTGAGAAGAAAAATAAAGCTGAAATGCAATTAGAATTCATAATTTACTGAACTACTGTGACATTTATATCAATATAAAATATACAATAGGTAATCAAAATATATAGTGAAAGGTTAATTTTTTAAAAAATTATTACAATAAAAGACACTTTGCCTACAATCCTTCCGAGAACCCTTCTCCTCTCTTTGAACACACTAATCCTATCCTTATTTCTTCTTTCTGAAGCAGTTCTGGAAGTTCTCCTTCATGAGTGTCTATATGAAGCATGGTAAATAATAGGGTGAGTGCTGATACCAGCACCATCTCCCCGAAACACAGGCGTAGGAAGACATTATCATGTTTTTCTCCCTCCTTATTCACTGATTTGGCACCATGTAAGTTCTGACCTCTTCACAAGATCAAACTGACCATAAAAGATACAAATTTTGAATCAATTCAGGACATCAGGGCAGACATATGGGGACAAATAACACTCATAAGAGGACTTCTAGAATTGCTTCAGAAAGTGACAAGAGCAATGGGCTAAGTGAGTCGAAGTGAGTGGGAGTAAGGATATTGACAGAGACTGATGACAATGTCTCCTCTGCTATTGTAATTTTTAAAACTTCAAGCATTCAATGTAATCTTCAGGCACAGTTCATCTATTGGTTATTCAAACAGAAGAAGTATTTTAATAAATTTGCATCCTTCAGTTCATATTATCATTAAACTTTTGAATAGTGAAAGCATTCACCTCTGTGTTATGTACCCTATCCTCAGATCTGTGCAAGATTTTTATGTCTATATATAATCTTAAATATATATTTCATTTGTTCAAAGGTTATCTGAACCTGAATTTATATCTCTAAAGCACCTTATCATGCATGTCTTAAGTATCACCTTATTATGTATCATGTACCTTCTCATCATAAAATTATATATAGATATATGGTTTATATATAAACATATACACATTATTGCCACATACATAGCTGTAATTATTAAATATTTATTACTTAAACATTCATATCATAGAAGTACATTACATTATACAATTGATATAAATATAACCTTTACCTGCAGTAAAATTATTAGTATAGCAAGTTGCAGACATGAATGATACTTTCGTTGAATACACCTAAATACAATTCTTATATTTCACAGAAAACATTCCCTTGGTACCATTTTGGTACCAATGTCTGGTACTATCATCATCCAGGTCAAGAATAAAAGTAAAAGCAGTCTTCGCATTGTGTCGCCGTTTGCTGAATATTACAGCGGATGTAACAGCTGTCACAGTATGTTTGCCATCATCAGTGTGGATTAGCAACTGGAGCCAGCACCCAAGGGCAGTATCTTCTTGAAGGCTATCCCAGAAGCGTATGAGAATTTAATGAATCGCCCACCTTGTTCGGCCAGGAAGGGGGAGGAGAGCTGTGGTGAGCAGATCGGTTAGAAAATCTTGTTAGGTTAGCTAAAGGAAGAGGTACAAATGAGAAACAGACTATTAGGTCTCCTGAGGTCAAAGGGGAAGCCGAGTTTGTGTGGGAGGCGGTGGGGCTTACAGAGGTCAGGGGTGGGACAAATCCCTCACCAAGAATCCTGGGAACAGGCTCTCTTGAAAGATGACTGTTTTCCTAAAACAAGACAATATGAAATCACTCTTCGAATGGGATTAAATATTTTCATCTTCAATTATATTTTCTTAAGCATATAGAATTATGAATAAGACTTAATGATTTCAAATGTGGATTTATTTAACAAATCCCATAACTGTCTCAGAAATAATATCCAAAAAATACAGATACCTGTTATTTAATATGGTGCAAATACCCTGTGTAAAATTCTGGATTTGCTATTTGTCTGGAAGAACCATTACAGACATAGTGTCGGGGTGTAAATATTTTCAGGAATCCTACTATTATTAAATTTCCATGCAACATTGTGAAGATTTAATATTTTTGCATATATTTAAAGTGCCTTTGACTCTTTTTTTTAAAGGATGAACATGACAATGGCTTCAATTTAAAAAGCTTAACTAAAAAGCACTAGTACCTAAAAAATAAAAATCATGTGACTAATTATATGCCAGCCAAATATACTCTAGCTGCCATTCTGGTCCTCCTTTATAATGAATTAAACCTCAGGTGTCTGACCGCGTTTTCTTCCAACAGAAAGCCTTTGCTCTCAGGCCTTTAGTACTCCCTCAATGTACCCCGATATATCCCACCAGGAAAGCTATGGTAAATTCAGCATCTCACTCTTGTCTGGGTTGTGCTTTCCATGTAAAATCCCCAGAGACTAATCCACTGAACAGGATTTATATTCTACTATGCTTGGTTGTATTTTTTAAAACTTAGCTATACTATAAAACTGTTTTGCCCATATTTTAGGATATTATTGAAGCAGTGCTTAAGAATTATCAGGTCGCCAGGGATTTAGCTCAGTGGCATAAGTGTCTGCCCGGCAAGCACAAGGTTGTGAGTTTGATCCCAGGTTAAAAAAAAAATCATCAGATCAGGTCTATGCTACTAAATTCTATTTTATACTCCGAATTTATATTTGCCTCGTTGAGTTATTTCTAACCGTTGGCCTCCTTCCCACCTGCTTGTTAACCTTATCTACTTCCGTCTGCGTATTAGAAGACAGACAACTTGGTGCAAGTAAAGTAGGCACCTGAGTTCATAATTCTGCTTGAAATGATTTTATTCTCCATGAATTACATTTTGCTTAAAATCAGTGCACTTGAGACTGCTTAAAATATTTCATGAATATTAACTTATTTAGTTTTGTGCCAGTGTTATGCTGCAGTTACTATCATCAGTCCATCTAATTAATGAGGAAATGGCATTGCAGAGAATTCAGTGCTCAGAGGTGGCAGAGCAGAGATAAAAAGTCTAGGTCTAATGTCTCCTTTTAAAATAATTTATTACCTCTTCATTTAAGAAACTCTGGGAACTTTCTTTTGTTTTGGCTTCACTTTCCTCTCCTCTCTTCTCTCCTTTTTTTTCTTTCTTTTCTTTTCTTTTCTTTCTTTCTTTCTTTCTTTCTTTCTTTCTTTCTTTCTTTCTTTCTTTCTTTCTCCCTCCTTTTCTTCCTTCTTTCTTTTTCCCTCCCTCCCTCCCTCCCTTCCTTCCTTCCTTCCTTCCTTCCTTCCTTCCTTCCTTCCTTCCCTCTTTCCTTCTTTTTCTCTTTTATTTGCACTTCTTTTACCCTTTCCCCCCTCCCCTCTCCTCCCCCTCCCCTCCCCTCCCCTCCCTCTCCTCTCCTTTCCTATTTTTCTGGGACAGGGTCTTGCTGGTTCCAGACTAGATGAACTGATGATCTTTTTCTTTCAGTGTTCCAAATCACTGAGATTGTAGGTGTGTACCACCAAGCCTACTTTAACTTTTGTTTAACTATAAAATGGTACTATTAATGGTGCTTACTTCAGAGCCTCTGAAAATCAGATGCACTAACAGGATAAAATGCTTAAAGTGATGCTTTGTGTATAATGCTAATCATTGTTATTTTCTATATCATTTTCCTTTCTTTCTTGTCTTTCTCCAGAAGTCCCCATCCTACCTCATACAGAGCTTTCCTTACACTAGGTGACTTCTCCTCCTTCCAGGGATCCTCATTCAATCAGTCTGTGTAAATGGCCTCAGAACACATGTACCTTCCTCAGAGAAGCCTTTTGGACCCCCAGACCATGCCAGCCCTGCATCTATTAGTTTTGGTTCCTTAGGAAATACCATCCGAGGCAAACACAGGCTCACTTTCTCTACAACCACACACTTTCTCAGCAGGTACAGCCCAGAGAAATGAAAGCCACACACTGTAGCAGAGAGAAAGGAAGTGCAAGAGAGTGCATTACAGAGCTGGTGTCAGCTTCTTGATATGCTGGTCACATGGTCCCCTATTACATCTCCAATGTCTTGATGAGCTCCTGGATCAGTCCGTCAGGATTGTGAAGGGAAGCCATTTATTTTCTATAGTCCAAGGTATTCCCCGGGTTTTAATTCTCTCGCACTTGTGTGAGCATGCTCACATACTGAGCAGATCCATTATGTCTTGCTTTAAAGGAAAGATATGGAAAAGGTTGGAGTTAGAAGTACCCTAAAAATAGGAATTAGTCCATGTGTGCCCTGGGGTCACAGGAGGGCTGAAACGGCCAGCACCGCATGCCTCTTATGCAGGCTACAAGCGACCACTGCAGCAGCAGTGTAGACCTCTGGTCTCAGATTATAAAGTTAGTCACTTGTGCGGATCTGTGAGATGGGCATGTGAAATCCAGGAGAGTATGAAGATTTACACTTCCAGATCCCTTTGGCTTTATAGCGCTCATCACAGTTTAAAATCACATATTTACATGTGAGATTGTTTCTGTTAATTTGTGCATTTGTATTCCTCCTCTGCTTCAAAAGAACCCTTTAGAGCAGGAAGTATAAGTAAGCTATAGATTACCTGGGTTTGAATCCTGGCACCACCAATTAATGTGCATTTGTATGTAGTCAAATTACTTCATTTCTCTGTGCCCCAGTTTCACGCTTGTACATCAACATAAACAGGGCCGTTGGGAATTCTGAAGCAGATACATGCAGGAAATGTTGAGTATCATTACTGCCATCACCACTGTCCTTGTCACTGGGTGGCAGAGTAACTACAGAGCGGGCTCAGAAATAACAGAATAGGAGATTCCTGGGCACTGACATGCTTATGGTTTTTATGCATCATAATACTGTAGTCTTGAATTGTTTACAGTGCTATGTTATTAATTTTTTGTTATACTTTTCCAGTTTGATTTCTAGGAAAGCATCATCATGTAAAGAAAGATAAACAATTAGTGAAATGCTAGGTTGACTTAAATATTTGAGCATTTCCTATGCTAAAAATAGGTACTTTGGGACAAGTTGAAAAGTTGGATAAGACTGAGTCTGCTTCTTTGAATTAATCTGGGAAGAAACTAGTTTTGTCTTGAGTAGCGACAGATGCAAATTGAAGTGTGAATTTTTCTAACATTCATGTGTACTTCAATAATGTAATCTCTGCCCTATCATCTAGCACACAAGTAGCAAGTTTGTGGGACGTGTGACCTTTTATGAGAACAACTTTTCTGCAAACATTTAATCCATGTTCAGACAGGTATGTTTCAGAAACAGATCCTAATTTTCTTCTGTGTTCTATAGTGCTTCCAGAGGTGGGTGTCCTCTAAGAGATCTTTTGATAGAATCAAATGAAAAAGTACAATAGCATGAGAAGGACCCCCAACCAGTTATAGAATTAGATGTTTGGAAATGGTTTTTGGCAGTGCTGAGCAAATCTTAGCAAGTTTATTATAGTTTTGAAACTCAATGTACTTTTCTGAAAAATGGACACATTAGATCTTAAAGAAGACTAATATTTTGCCTGTTTAAATTAAATATGTTACTTATAACAGATCCAACATATTGATCTTTGACTAATGGGCAAAGATTTCTATATTTATTAGAGAAAAATTTCAAAGATTTGTGTTTGTAACGAGAAGCAGAAATGAGGGGCCAGGGAAGACAGGCTGGTTCCAGTGTTCCCACAACGTAAGTTTCGCTCACAATGGCTGCTATTCAGTCTGCCAAAATTGAGGGTATGAAGTGACTTCTTGAAAATATACAGTACAAAATGAAAGATTTTTCTGAGATCATATTACTATTCCAATAAATATCACCAAAAAACCAAGAATACTTTCTGAACTAGTTTTTGTAAATACATAGTAAAAGACATTAAGCAATAGGGATTTAATGATGTGTTGACACATCATTGACCTCTGGTCTGTGCTTACAAACTGCAATGAACAGAGAACACTGCTTCTGGCCAAAATTGTTTTATTTATGTAACTGATCATAAGATATCAAGTTAATAGTTTTACTTCAGAGTTACGACCCATTCAGAAGTTCCATAAGTGCTTTTTAGGTCTTGTCTTTAATATTTATTATTTTCCAACCCTACTTGATGCACTTGTTGAATTCTTTAAAAATAAACTAAGCTATGCTCACAGTTAAAACACAATGTAAAGTATTTATAATCACAGTTTTGTTTTTTGTGGTACTGGAGGTCAAACTGAAAACCCTGAGCATGCAGGGGAGGCAAGCGTTCTGCCACTGAGCTCTACACTGATCTTTTGTCTATAGGAAATACCGTCTTCAGAAACCTTTACATAACCATTAACCTTACCGTAGATTTTCCATAAAAACCATTTTAGGGTGCTTCCATATTAGAAGATATTCCTGTTAGGTTAATCAGCTGACTCTAGTAGGGACTGAGTTGGCCAGTTTCTCTCACGGGTTATGGAGCAAGTATAAAAATCGAGAAACTACCAGAGGAATTAAGTAACTCATGAACAAGTATGACTTACTTGTTTAAAAAATGTTTTTATGAGGATTTTTTAAAAATTTTTAGTTGTACCGTATCCTCTGCAGCACACTGGAGATTAATGTGCCTAGAAGAACTAGCTAATGTCTGTATTCTAAGCTTTAGATTATGTTTAATACTTAAAAGACTATCAGCAGGCAATCTCCTAGTTCTTTTTTTTATGGCAAGTGAACAAAGAGCTCTGGTTAAGATTGCGTATTTTCATGCAGGGATGAACTAACAAGGTCTGGTAACCTTCCACTCCCTTTCCAAGTCAGTCACAAGCATGAACTCTACTGAGCACTCATTTACCCCAGTCTCAGTTGAGAAATCTGTGGACAAGATCTTCTTTGAGTAATCTGAATCATCCTTATCTTTTCAAAAAGTAAACTAATAGAAATTTTAGAACATCTCATGGCTGTTATTAGACAATATTACTGGAAACAACTGGTCAATAGGTGTCTTATCCTTCCACATACCAAATTTTGCTCAAAACTTTAGTCAGCCCTGCTGAAATAGTCTGGGTGATTTTTCTATCTTGCAGGAGAGAGGTTTATCTAGATATACAACTAAAACTGCCAAAGAGTTCTTTGAAATATTTCTTCAGATTTTCCAGCCATGGTGGTGTAAAATGCTCACAGAAGTCCCTCCACAACTGAGCACTCAAGATACAATTTCTTTATTGCTTGTAACATTTCTCTACATTTCAGACAAAAATAATCATTCTTATTTTGCTGAATGTTTCCTTTGTTTGCGGGCTAACGTCCCATTTTCCTTTCTATAGAAAACCTTCCTTCTCTCTTCACCTAATGAAAAGTGGTTTCTGTTCTGCATCTTTGCAAAAGGTCTTTGCATTGTTCAGTTCAACCAAGCAAGATTAGATGCATCGGCCTAAGCTACGTGTTAAAAAATACCAAAAGAACTTCTCGACGAAAGAGATCGCCTCTAATTTTCCCTTCAGTCTCTAGTGATTCTTCTATTATGTATTCAAGAATGGCTTGTGAGTCATTTTCTTAAAAGTAAAGAGAACCAACAAATCAATTCTCTTGTCTGTTTTCCTCTTCCTCTCCAGCCCATTGGGTGGATGTAGAGATAAGGGGTGGAGAAAATTCAAGTCTTTCCCTTCACACGGCCATGATGAGGTGAACACAGTTCAGCTTGTTAGACCACAGTGGGAACAGTCCTAAGCAAACCAAGTTCTAAAGCAATCTCAGTGACCCTTGTACACCTCCTTACTGAGCTTCATACCCCTTTCCTTTGATCACTATGTAATAATTGCTTCTATTTACAAGTTAATATATTATGCTTACTCTTTCTCTGTCTAAAATAATCTGTGCACTGATCAATTCATGCACTAAAATGATTATGCACTACAGAAAGAAAAAAGTGTATGGCAATAATACTGTTTTATCCAGAATAAACAACACGATGACTTATATCTAATCAAATAATTACATAAAAACACGTCTGATATTCATATGCTGAAAGCCTTCCATTTTTCAGAACAGGTAATAAATTAGAAAATAATATTTTCATTTTACAAAGTTTTTGCAGTTCATCACTGCTCTCCGATGCTTACTGGGCTCATCCTTAAAATAAAAATTTTCAGTAATGCAGGAAAAAGAGCAGTTGAATATAATTCTTTTTTGGAACTTATTACAGTGATCTAATTTATAGAACTATTACACCTTGGATGTTTCCATCCAGTTAATTCATTCATATTTTAGAATAAATTCTGTGAAAAGAAACTTTCTCCTGGAATCTAACACACTGATGTTGTACATCCTCCGCCTGTGATTTCTCCTATCCTCTAAGAACTGTGACTCAGTGAAATTTTTCATATAAGAAAATTTGGCCAGCCACTTGATACAGTTTAATTTCTCCTTGAACTTATCAAAGCATTCTGTGAAGAGAATTTTGTACTTGTTTTCACAGTGAATCAGAAACACAGCTAGATTTATAATTGATAAAGATCTAGAATTCTTACATGTCTAGTAACCTGCATGCTCTTCAGTTCAGCCAGGCCTACTAACTTGTATTTTTAGAGCACTGTACACAGGGTATAATTTGCAAAAGGAGGTGCAGTTTATTTTAAGTTTTTTTTTTACATATGTGGATGTTTTATCAGATATCAGAATTAGAATTTTCTCAGTATTTATGCCCTTAGAAAAAGCAAATGTCTGTGACAGTAGGACTGGATTTTCCAGAATAACATAATGACATATATTTAATCAAATAATTAGGTTAAAAAACATGTTTGATTTTTATAGGCTTAAAACTTTCCACTTTTTAGAATAGGTAATAAATTAGAAAATAATACTTTCATCTTACAAAAGTTTTGCCATTCATCACTGTCATTCAGTACTTCTTGAGCTCAAATGATGTGTAACACCACAATTGAGTTAATTAGGAAATAAGCACTACGAAATTAGCCCATAGTCTCTGAAACTTATCTTGGTAGGATTTCATGTGGAGATAGGAGACAAAATGCCCTTATGGTACCTTACATATTTAATATCTTATTTTTGTTAAAATGTTGTTTTGTTTTGTTTTTGTCTTACCTTTTCCCAGTTAGGATTCTTCTTGGTCAAACTTAATACATTTCAACTTTAAACTCATGGACCTGTGGACAGATTTAAAACTTTTATGAGTTATTTGAAACATTTGTGGTGCATAAATAAAGGTATTATTTAATTTACTTCAGTGTTTGCAGTGTTTGTCCATCATGACGTTGACTCTCCAGAGCCATTGCCAAATAAGACCACAAAACTGTGTTCTTATATTCCTATGAGTTCTGGGAATTTGCACTATACTTCTTCAAGTAAATACATGTGTAAATGTGTGTACTTCTCAGGCTCCCAAAGACTTTGATTTTCCTTTCTTGGCAAGGGAAATGAATTGTAAAATCTTGAATCATTTATTAAGCATGCTTTCCTTTTGGTCTCCCAGAGTTCTTGTCCACAAAGTTTCAAAAGACATAGTCATTCCAGGGAGACCAGCAGCCTGGTCACTCTGTGGAGGATTTGATAAATGTTAATGAAAACCACTACTGCTCAGATATTGACAAGTTAGAGCTCCAGTAAAATAGGTCCTTGGTGACCACCGTGATGTTTCAGCAGATCACTGTATCCTACAGTGTTTCCACCCAAGTACTCTTAAAGCTTGGTTTAAATATAACACATCGTGGTTGTTGCTACTGTCTAAAGGTGCTAAAGATGAAGCAGTAAAGTGGAGTGAAAAATTAATGATATCATATCACTACAGCCTTTTAAAATAAATGTTTGTTTGGAAATAGAAAGGAGGGGATCTGATACTTTTTCATATGCAAGGTTAAATATGGGATATTTATTGTTGTCTTCAGACTTAAAATTCCAAATATATAAACCAACCTCAAAAGGGTATAGGATTGTAAGGCTAACATAGTTAACTGAGTGGCAGAAAGTTCTAATACTTTGAAGCAAGGACTGGCGATTCATGTTTCCACTGGAGATGTCGTCTACATAATTTCCATTGTTCCACAGTGGGCTCTGTTGGAGAAGGCACTACATCTATCATTTGTAACACTGGATAATTCACACTGCAGGCCCATAAAAAATGTCTGCTTCACGAATTACTAGTGTTGTGGCACAATTATAATGTAAGAATACATTTATAAAACAGCAAATCTATTTCATGATCAATTAGAAGTCTCTGACCAAGTTTCTGTTCTGCTGTTTCTGCTGGATTCGATTGACCTTGACAGTGTCAGAAGCCCAGCTGCAGACCTCTGATGAACACTGAGTCAGAGTAATCCTCTATACCTTAAGCCACCCTGGGGTAATTCAGGGGCCTCTCCCCAGAATGTTCTTTTATTATGGTAGTGCCTTTAACTGTGCTCACTCTGTAAGCGCCCCTCGCCTTGTTCCTGGGGTGTTTCTATATTACGATAAACAATTATTTTCTTTCTACAAATCTGTTCAAGACTAGTCTGCCTGTTAATTTATGACTCAAAGCATTGTAACCAACTACGTAACATTTTGTCACTTGCTTTGTTTCTTCCACTTCTAAATTTTATATAGACTACACTCTTCCTAAATTTAGCACTGTGGCCTTTGAGAAATTATCCTGCAACAGTTCACTTACATGAAGATCCAATAGTCTGCTGGTGTAAAGATTGAGTGCTACCTTCTTATCTCCTTGATGTAGAGTCTTCCTTTTGATTTGATATAGCTTGGGAATTTTCCTGCAACATTCTTGATTATAATTTAGGAAAATTTAGGAAAGGAATCACATAATTATCACAATGTATATTTATTAGTGACAATATAATTTAATTAGCTTCTTCCAAAATTCAGATTAATTTCCAATGTAGAAGCTATTAATTTTTTTCTTATATATTATGTAAAATACTTCTTTGCAGATCTGTTTTCCTTTCAATTTTCTCAGATCAGTTAGGTACAGAGTACCTAATTATTTATATTTGTTACTTTTTCATTAAACTTTCACTTTTGTTGTTGTTGTTAGTACCAGGAGTTGAACTCAAGACCTTGTGCTTGCCAGGCAGGTGCTGTGCTGCTAAACTATATCCCTGGGCCCTTTTACTACGTTTTTAAATCATGTTAATATGATTCAAAAATCATAAAGCTTCTATCAACATTTGATTGCTCAGATTTCTTTACATTGTCTTATTAAAATTGAAATTCTTTTTTTTTTTTTTTTGTACCACTGTCCGAACTCATAATCTTGTGCTTGCCACACAGGTGGTGCTTGCCAGGCAGGTGCTTAAGTACTGAGCTAAATCCCTGGCTAACCTGCTTTCTTTCAAGGTACTGTATAAGTCATATTTACTTCTTAACATAGAAAGTATGACTGAATGCAGTCTAATTATATGAGATAAGATATTTTCCATAATCACGATGAATATATTTGGGGTTTTTTTCACTATGGAAACACTGCTGTAAAACAGCATGGTAAACACTGAGTCTGAAAAAGTGAAAAAAATGTAGACTTGCACCCAAAGTTTGATATACACATTTCTTTAAAATTGTGAAATATGTAAATAGCTGCATTAAAACCTTAGGGATCTTTTTTGATCACTAATGTATCATTGTGAGTACTTGAATGAACTTACTGTAACCATTGTAAGCATTTAACAAGTATTTTTGAGTGAATAAATGGATGAAAATTCTTAAATATTAAATTAAGCCCAATGCTTAAATTATTAATTTACAATATAGCTTAAAATTCTGCCTTGAGTTTGTTTTACAATATATGCTCATCTTATAGAATCTAATGTAATGAGAATACTATATCTTAAAGCATAAATATGGCTCTACCTCATCATATCGCTTGAGTTACCTTACTGGTCCTGCTTTTATTTTTCTTATTTTAAACGTAGTCAAAGATACCTGTTTTTGTTTAGAGTCATTATTATGGTTTGAGTAATGTGATTTTTTTTCTTTTTTTAATGATTGATAATCTTGTTTGTTGAAAAGAAAGATCAAGCCTAAATTTTACCAATCCCTTAAAAGTTGAAAAAGATTATTTTGAAAATCAGAAAAATTCATTCCAGGACCTTTTATGATATCTATGCCTCCCGGGGGAGAGGGCAGGAAATGAACGCATTGGGAACATGACCCCTCTCCCCTCCCGCAGGGCGTCCCAGCCCTTGCAGCAGGGCTCTGTCATCTAAGAACTCTCTCTGACTTCTGCCCATAAGCACCTTGTCTCTGCTGTATCACTTGTGCTGTTCTCACACAAATGAACACTTTCACACTCAACTTTATTGATGCAGTGATTACCAAGCTAAAACAAGTTTCACTCAGAACAACTCATTGGATAACATTATTTGAATTGGCTCTATTTGCACTCCTCCAATTGAAATTCAATATACTGAGCATAGAGATTTTAAATGAACCAAAGCTTCAAAAAACTGTTACATTTTTGCAGTATGGTATGAAAATAGAAAGTGCACGGGCAAGTCTTATTTCAAATGTTCAATTATCTTTACAGCAGTCCCATAAGTACTAGATTCAGCTATGTGGGTCTGTTGATATTTTTCTATTTAAGGCCTTAAAAAAAAGTTGATAACTTTGTGTGGTTCAATCTGATATGTGACTTTAAAAAAAATAAACCTCCCTGATATAGGTTGCTCTGAGCTAATTATAAGAAGAAAGAATGTGTTGCAGAGTGAGAGAGGAGAAAGTGCTCTCTGGATTTGGAAACGGATGTTCAGGTTTCAGACTTGGAACTGTTTGGTGGTTATGTAAATGTACACAATTCACTAATCCTTTTTGATGCTCCATTTTTTCCTTAAATACAGATAGTAATAATACCCTAAATGGTTGTTGTGAAGATTAAAGTCAGTGATGTATGGAAATACTTTGCAAACCACAGAGACCCATATAAAATCCCAGATAATATGCAGACTTCTATTTAATACTGTCTAGCAGAAGTGAGATGAATGATGAGAAAAGCAAGACAGCTTTTCTCTGTATAATAACTGATTCCTATCATAAAATGAAAAAAAGTAAAATATTATACTTGTTGCTTTATAAGATAGACATCCCATGTGCATTTTTAAGCTCTGATATCTGCCAATAAAATTCCCAGGCTAGGCCATTCCTTTCCTATGAAAGCAAGTTACACCACTCCCAAGCTTCATACAAACTGTCGGTGCCATCTAAAAATACTCCTGCATACTATGAATTAATGTTTTCCACTTTGAAATTACCATATCATTTTATATACTCTCTTGGTAGTTTCCATCAGGCATTGCTTTTATTAGTGCTGATCACTGATGCAAGACAAAATCTTTATAATATTTGTACTCTCTCTTTTTTTGGAACAGAAAGAGGAGAATTCTGGCTGTTGAAAGAGGGACAGGATGTCTTTTTTGGGCTGTAGTTATAGTTGGCTACATTCACTGAAGGAGAGACAGTGTTCTCAAGTGCCAATATTTGGTTAAGAGCTAGCAGCAGAAAAATAGTACTTTGGTAAATGAAGTGATTCTTTCTTATAGGCAAGTGAGAGAATAAATAGCTCTTTAAATTAAATAATCTCTTTTTTATAGTAGTGAGTAATTTTATGTGCATTATTTCATTATGTAATATATGGTTAGAATAATAATTTTGAGCTAGAAATTCACCAGTGAGCTTGAAATTCAACATTTATAGCTGTACTGAAGTATAAAATATGACAAGGATGTGACTTATGCATTAAGTATAGCACAAAGTAAAAGTAGACATAATGGCACATATAATATATTCTGCAGACTCAGGTCTTCTGAATAAAGCATAGCTGCCATGTTTGATAGCTGGAGTCCAAATATTGATGGCAACTTGTATCATAGAAAATGCATATCCATTTCTACTCTCTTAAAATTTGAATATTAATTTAAGAAACTAATTGCATAGTCTTATTTTTGCTGAATGTATCAACCTTGACAAACTACTCTACAAGTTTTCACCTAAGATATTTAGAGGAATTGCTTTTGATTGCAATGAAAGAAAATTGTATAAGTTTATAATTACATAAGTTTTGTCTGGATAAAGGTTTAGCCTAGAATAGTGTCTCTCAGAATAGACAGCAAAGAGTAAATCTACCAGATGTTGATAGGCATGTTATAGAAAAAAATGTTTAATTGTCAAATAAATTTACCAAACCTACGATTAAAAAAATGCTAACTATGTGTCTTTAGTGAAAGATATACACAAACCATTGCTATCTTAATAAATATTGGCTAACTTTAAAAGAGGAAATACGCCTTCATCAGTGTTGACTAAACACTGTTGGTTGACCAGGACTTTATAGAAAACACTAATTTTGAAACATAGAGTGAAAAAGGAATCAATATTTCAGGTTCTGTTCTGGAAAATTGGTGAGCTCAAAATAAAAATGTAAAGCTTTCACTGGAACATTGAAATTTATTTTTAGAAAATATTTTATGTTCTTAGAAATTATTTACAGATAAATTCATAGAGTCTTATAACAATTTCTATCACAAAAATACAGATACCTTCTTCCACACAAACATAGCCAGCTGACACTCTGCTCTCTGAGGATGTCTCATCTCATGAAGGTTAAAGTAATGATATAAATGAAGAAAATTAGAAACTCCAGGAACATTGAGGAGTAAGTGGGGATTACAAGAGGAAAACTTGCAAGATGAAAGTTGATGGACAAGAATTGAACTAATTAGCTAAACTAAGAAAGTTGAAACCCACTTACTGGCTATAGAGCCATGAAGACAGGTGATATGCACCATAGGACTTCAGAAAACTCTCAAGAAGTACAGAGCATGCATATATGTATCCATGCGGTATGTACGTGGAATTGAAAACTGAAGAGTTGGTTGAAATTCTGTATAAGTAGTTGTACCCAGTCCTCAGCACAGTGAGTAAATGATTTCCCCACTTAGGAGAGGACTGAAAGCCTACCCTGACAATGATGAGCTAACTATAAGAGCCCTGGGCCTGTGGAAAAATAGTAGAGTCAATGGTATAAGAATGAAAAAGAACACAAAAAAGTGATTAAATTTTTAGAACTTCGAGGCTAATGGAAAAAAGTTCTTTTCTTTACTTGTAATAGTTAAAGTAATTGAAAGTATATATATTAAAATAAAAACATCCAACAAACAATAATAACAATTATTTAAAAACTGGTGAAATGGACAATGAGAAGAGCAGAAAGATACTATTTTTAATCTATTTTTAATTAATGTGTTTGGAGAAGTTAGAGTGGGCATTTATAAAATGAGAATAGAATTTTTTATCAAAAATGGGTAGGAAAAATGGTATTTTAAAAAGTGATTAAAACTGATTTTGGTACCAGAGAAGTAAGATCATTCCTGTAACTACCTGATCATGTGATTTGAAAGCCTTTAGAAGTGGTTTGTGGGAAAAGTTTGGAAAGAGTTGGAGATGCCAGCTAGAACAATTCTAGAAAGTTGCAAGCCACGATTGCTGGAAAATTCTTTTCAGAACACAGAAAAGCAGAATGATGGTAGAAATTCTGACAATAAAAGCAGGCTGTGGAGGTTTCATTTGGAAATAAAGATTCTATTGACCATTAGATAAGAAACTGTATTTTACACTTTGACAGAAGGTTTATGTATATTTTGCTCATGCCATGAGACTTTCTGGGAGACTGAGATTCAGTGTAGTAGACTAGTTAGCAGAGTAGAGAAAATTTCAGAGCAGCCCAAAGTTGAGGCTTTGCTATTGGGTCTTCTGGGGCTTTTATCCATATCTTTTATGGAAAAAATAAACAAAATCCAGAGCTGAGTAATTTAATTTTTTTTTCTCATGGTCAAGAAGGAAGCTTGTATAAAGTGGAGGCCTAGAAAATTGGGGGCTGTTAAGATTTAATCCAGGGCTGCTTGCTTGGTGAAAAGATTACCATTAAAAAGAAGCCAAACACTTTATATCAGGACAATAAGGAAGCTTTGAGGGGATCCGGGGAATCAGCAAGACTCCACAGTTCTCAGGCTCAAGAACTTTGAGAAGAACTTTGAAAAGCAGGTTCCCAGTTCCAAAGGACTCACAGGGGATTGGTTGTCTGGGATCCAGTCCACAGTGTTCAGCCACTCAGGCACTTATAAAGTGCTGCATCAGTGACCTAAGGGGGCCTGGCGCCTGCCTGAGCTGGTGGCAGACCTTGGCCTCATTCCTTTGGTGCCAATTTTATGGGAATTCAGAATGGGTGGATGGTAGGGTCAGGGAGACTTACCACTCAGATTTGAGAAAGTCTGTCCTAGGAGGTCAGGCCATGTGCCTTTAAGATGGCAGTGAATGAAATTGTGAGAATGAAGCCCAAAGTGCAGTCCTAGGAAGTTGGAGAAGCAGGATGTGGAAATGTTGGAATATATATAGGCAAGGTTACCCCAAAAGACAGCCCTGAGGGCTCAAATGGCAATTTTGTAGTAACAGGACTTCTCAAGCCACATTTAGAGTTCACTGTTTCTGATTATAAAGTGGTCCTGGGTGCTGGACATGAAACTACAGGTTTAATATTTGCCCTGCTGGGTTATGGTCTTCCTTTGGTCCTACTGCTTTCTATTCCCCCTTTATTTCCTTTTGGAATGGGAAAGTTTACCCTGTGCCATTGTTTGTTGACAGTGTTTAAAGTTCTTTTTTGATTTTTACAAGGTTTCTCAGTTAATAGTTTGTCTGATTCTCAGAAGAGACTTTAGGCATGGACCTTTCAGCATTGCAGGAGGGTGAAGACTTTGGCAACTATTAGCAATGGACTAAGCATTTTTGGTATAAAGAGATACACATGAATCTTTTGGGGGCTGGCAATAGAAAGCCATTGTTTAGATCAAGCATGTTCCTTAAAGGTTTCTTACAGTCATTGGTGCAGTTTTTGGAAGGTGATTGAATTCTGGAGGCAATGAAGCTGCTGCTTTCAGGAAATGGGCTCTGGTTGGAGGAGATGGGTCTGTCGGAGTGGCCTTGGGAAGGTCTTACTTATCTCTCTGCTTCTTGACTGCCATGATATATAACCATCTTTTGCCCCTTTGAAATGACTTTTTCTGCCTAGGAACCAACTGTCTGTGTGTTGTAACCATGAACCACAAAAAGCTTCTCTTCCATTAAGTTGTAGACATCGGGTACTGTGGCTCGGAAAGGAGGAAGTGACTAAGGCCATAAGAGTTAAAAAAAAAAGAAACAGCAACACTAATGATCAGAAACTTAGATAGAAACAGATAATTGTTTTTAAACTTTTATAATAAACGTTTTAGAGAAGTAAGAGTAGGTATTATTATTTGCAAAACAAGGAAAACCTTTTGAAATTAAATATATGAAAATAGAAATAAAAATTTTCCAAAGAGGAGTTTGAGAATGATGTTAAGAATAATATCCTGAATAGAATAAAAATTAAATAAATAAATAAATAAACAAAGAAATTTAGAGAATTAGTAGAGGAAGTCTATAATTTAATCCATCTAAAATAAAAATAGAGACAATAGAAAGCAAGGTATCATTTTTTTTTCTTTTTTTGTTCCGGGGATTGAACTCACAACCTCATGCTTGCTGGACAAGTGCTTATGCCACTGAGCCAAACTCCCAGCCTGAGATATCATTTTTTAAAACCTGATAAAAAATGCCTGAGGTCAAAGAGATAAATTTTCAAATTTGTGTGTACTCCAACCAAAAAAAAAATGAAAACAAGAGTTAATATTTAAATTACCACAGTGCATTTCAGAATATTAAGGGGCAAATACTGGCTAATAATTTCCAGAGAGTTGAACAAAACTAATTCTGATATTCAAACATGATGATATCAAAATATCTTATGTTTTTTCAACAACTAGATCCTAGGGTTTAGTACATCAGTGCCTTCAAAATTCTGAGGTAATATCATTCCCCGTGTGTAATCTTACACTAAGCAAACTATCAATTATGGTTGTTGTGATGGTTGATTGATTGTGTCAACTTAATTAAGAGAAGTCAACTAAACAGGTCTGGCAATTCCACTCCTTAGAATGCGGAAGACCCACTCTAAGGCAGTTTGTCTCCTGGATGGTGTAGTGGAGAAATGAAGCATAGATCTGCCTCTGTTTCTTCATATGAGCTCCAGTCTTCCCTTTCACCTTGGATGTCATCTCCTGGCTTCCAGTGCAGACTCTCCAGCTTCTGGCTCAGCTCCTTCAGTCTTCCTCTGTAGACTCTGGCTTTCCAGCCAACACCCACTGGCCTTCTGATACAGACTTTCATGGAACACTCTGAGTTCCAGACGTCAGACTGCGTCCTTTGGTCTCTACTGTTCAGACACCCTCTGTACTCTTCCCTATTCAAATCTGTGGGTGGCCATTGTACAATTTTTCAAGTTCATATATACTTGTATACTTTCTATTTTATGTACTTCTCTAGTAAACACTGTCTGATACAGATTTGCATAGAATAAGATGTTTTCAGATGCAGCTGTTCTTTTTTTTTTTTTTTTTTGCTGCCTCTGGCATGGAACTCACAACTTCACGTTTACAGAGTGGGGCCTTAGCCAACTGAGCTAAAGCAGGGAGCACCGCAGCTGTTCTTAAACCTTACCTTTCCTGAAGCAAACGAGGTATTTATCAAGATAAATGAATAAAGAAAGGTGGACTGACATTTTGTAACAGGAAATTCAATGGGATGGAGGTTTTCAAGGAAACTCTCACATTATGGTAAAGGGTCATCCTAAGATAAGCGATGAGCCATACCAAGAGCAATGAAGTCTACATTGGCAAGTTGGTGATCCAAAGTCAGCATGAATGTTGTGGAGGGATGTATTGAGCTACACTTGTTCAGCTACATAGATGAAAGGCACACACTGAGAAGTGTAATTCACGTAATTATGAAATACAAGAAAAGCATAGATATGGAATTATGAAGAATGAGATTAGGTTGAGCTGTTAAAGAGGATAATTGTAATGCATGAAGTATTATAGACCATGTGAATCACTGTAAAATTGTTTCGCACATATAAGAGGTGATTATTTGTATGATTAAGTTAGCTTTGTCATCAAATTGCTTTGTGCACACGGTCATTTTCTTTCTGAATTACCATGTTCTGTGGAAACATGATAATGTTCAGAGGTAGTATGGTTGTAGGGAGAATAAAGAAGTGAGAACAGACTTTGAATGTCATGAGAATGTATCATACTGATATCCCAAGGAAAGAAAATAAGGAAGTACTCCAAAAACAAACAAGTGCTCAGGAGTTATCCTCAAGGGGAGCTCACTCGCTGGATGACAAGCATATTTAAGAAGAGAAGCTGAAAAGAAGTTTTCATTTGAATTGTATTTTCACATCAGATCACATCAGATGCAAAGGTGCATTGGTCAATCTGAGTTACTAAAATCTATGTACTAAATTAAGTAGAAAACATACTCAACTGATACTGATAATTAGGAATTAAAAAACCTAATTACTAGCAAATGACATGTAACTATATAAACAATATTTCTCTAACACATAATACTTGGTTACTGTCAAGTTACAGTTTTTCCTTTCTCTTACCCCTGTTCCTTTGTATCCTTCCTAGGCACTTTCTTTCATTTGCTCATTCATTCTTTTCACCCTTCAACCCTTGCTTTGTTTCTTTTATTTTTTAATTTGTTCAAATTTTCAATCTCTTCCAACAGTTCAATATATTTGTGTGTAAATGTGTATTTGTATATTTTCCTGGCTAATGTTATTGTTGATCATTATTTGATCCTTTGTGCAAACTAGTTTTAAATTTACATAACCTATTGCATCCCTATTCAAGACTGAGGACACCAAGATAAGGGATGTACAAGGACATTAAAATTACACTGAGTACCAGGAGTCAAGTCTAACACTGTGGTAACCTTGAATTGGGTCAGCGCCTCCCTCAGCCTGAGACTACCCCAAGCAGAGACAATCATCTCTTAGAACTCAGTTACTCCCTCCAGAAGTAAAAAGTATCCCACAGCCATCTTCCAAAACCAGACCTGAGATAAAGATCAATCAGTCTCACACCCATGAAGGCCCATTTCATTCTTTTAATAGACCAGTTGTTTCTCTTCATCAGAGGGGACCATTTCAGCTTCTCAAGGTGAAGTCGCCCTCTTTCTCCCCTCATCTTGAATCTCACCTAATAAATCTGCTTATGCTTCTCACTGATGAGTACTTAAATCCTTTTTGATAAGGATGTGTCCAGCACCAACTGTGCTGAGGTACAAGGATTGAAAGTCTGAGCCTGGCATGGGCAATTTAACAATTTAGAGAGACTGCCTCAAAATAAAAATATAAAGGCTGGAGATTTAGTTCAGTGTGAAGGACCTGGGTTCAAACCCTGTGTGAGAATAGAGGGGGCTGAGATTTGGATTTGAAATTAGGAGAGAGAGAGAGAGAGAGAGAGAGAGAGAGAGAGAGAGAGAGAGAGAGAATTGTACTCAAGTTAAACTATTTTGTAGGGAATTAATTTAACATTTAGAGCTGCTGTCTCTTTCTGGGGGTTTTACTTCATCAGTAAGGTCTCATTATTTCTGTTTAGTTTTTGTATAAATGCATTCATCTTTCCATGTACAAAACAGAATGGCAAAAGCAGACCCTATGCATCGATACTATATCCCATGTAGTGCAAGGCATAGGTACTCACTTTAGAACTCAGCAAACCAGGCCAGATCTGAGGTCAAGTTGATCCTGGATTGAAATTCTAGCTCTGCCATTTAGTACCTGTTATGGATTAAAAACTGATAGTCAATTTACCACCACCTGGATTAAATCAGCACGTTGCTGAGTATAGATGTTCCACCTGAGGAAAGTTGCCAGCATAAATAAATTCGTGGAGAAGGAGAAATGAGGCATTGTGGGTTGTGCTACATGTTGCTGTTTGAGCCATGGGTTCTCCTAGAGGAGCTTTTCGTGACTAGCTTCCCCAATGTGAGTTTGACCATTGTCATCAGAAAAGCTTGGGACCTTGTCGCTGAGAGTGGCTGTGGTTCACTTTGGGGATGCTCTGGTCCTTATATTGAGCATCACTTCCTGGCTCCAGAGAGGAAGACATGTGCCATTTAATCTCCAGGGCAAACCCGTCATTCTGGCTTTCTGCTATGTATTCTACTATTCTCACAGTCAGAGGAGTTCGGGACCTCTGTGTCACTGAGGATGGCTGTGGTGCTTTTCTGGACAGCTCTGGTTTTTATTATGAGCACGATTTCTCAGCTCCAGTGTAGAACCCTCAACCTACCAGCACAGCTCCTTTACCCTGCTGGCATAGACTTTCTAGCTTCCACCACTGAATTTGGCCCTTCCCAGCACGGATTCATAAAACAGACTGGTGTGAGTCCTTCTCATGGGCTCTAGATCTCCAGATGGACTCGTGGGAGGCATTGTCATGGGCTCTAACTAGGTTTTCATCTGGACTCATGCAGGACATTGCTGTGGGATCAAGGACCCTGGATGAATATTTTATGTCTTTGGTGTTGTGGACAGATTTCCTGCACTTTCTTGTATTAAACTCTGGATGACCATCATAAAATAATATAAATCTTGATTCTAATTGTTCTCTTCTCAACCCCTGACTAAAACAATACCTGTGATCTTCAAAAGCATTGTCTTCCATTTCTTTATTAAAACAGTGAATATAAAAGCCAACACCTTATAAGGATTAGCAAGGAAAATCTCAAATACCTGCCTGCACATATTAACTCTTCAATTTATGTTATCTTTTATATCTTGCCTTTAAACTCTTTACCTCTCTTTGAAATTGAAAACGAATTATTTTGTTGTCTTCTCCCATAGTTTTTATTAATGATGAGTTTTTAGCATTTCTAATTAAAAAGCAAAATAAAATACAGAATTTTACTTATATTGGGTAAAGTCTTGACAAAAGTGTCAGTGAAAACTGAAAGTACAGTTTGAATTTATCAGAGGCATCATCATCTGTTAGGATTAATTTTCGTTTTTTGTTCTTGAATTGTTTTTCTTACAAATCTTCTAGCACTCATATAATCTGCTTATACTACTGTAACAAAAATATAATCATAAGTTTAGAAGTTTATAAACAACAGAAACTTATTTCTCAAAGTTCTGAAGGCTGCCGGATGCCTGAGGAAGTGAAAAATCACAGCACCAGCAGGCTCAGTGTTTAATGAATGGGCTGGGGCCTACTTCTGGTTCACACGTGGTCATCTTTAATTGTACCTTACATGGCAGAAAGGACAATGGATACCTTTGAGGTCTCTGTCCTCAAGACACCAATCCATCCTCAAATCACTGAGGAACATTCCAAAGGTCCCATCTCAAAAATTACCCACATCCTTATCTGGTAACCTTCACGAGTAAGGATCGCAACATAGGTTTGTATAGTCGCAAACATTTAAACCACAGCAACCTATGTCATTAGATGGCTCAAAACATTAGATTATTTTCTTAAAATTTAGTTACAATAAAAGCAAGAGAGTAGGTCAAATCCCCACAAATGCACTCTTTTCACTCAGTTTGATGGCCTTGACTGTACTTGTAATCTGAGACAAAGAAAAGAATCAATTGTTTGCATCAGGCAGAATCTAAATCTTCTACTAAAAAAAAAGACTAGCCCCACATCCCTTTTCTGTTCAGTAAGGTGAACCTAGCCACATATTCTTCATGAAATACAATATCTAAACAGGCACTTGAAATGAGAGCATTGCAGACTTTCCATGACTTTGACGTGACTGCACAGCTTCCCAGCATCTTTCTGCCTCAATAACACTCTTTCTCCCAGGATGGACCTCAATGGTTCTTAAACAACTGCCTCTGTCATTTTATATAAATTTCATTCATTTTGCTTATATTGCAAACAGTTCCCTCCTACCGCTATCCTCTCCATAGGGGTGGAGGTATAGCTGGAACGTGTTGTACTGTGGAAATTACTTCTAAATGCAAACTGACAATTGTTATTTTTAACACAATTGATTGCTAAGCTCTTGATCAGTGAGTTCTTGTATCTGGAAGAAGCGTTTCAAAGTACCCTTAAGCAGATTCTCCCAGCCTACCATAAGGATGATATTTTCTGTACAAGTTCAGTGATGGAGGAAATCTTGAATGTCTTTTAGCATTGGGCAGAGAACAGCAATAGTGTCTTTCAGCTGGCATCCTCATTTATTCCCTTTAGTCTGTTTGGTGACTCAGCACCCAACCACGAAGAGTTCTGAGTATTGCCTGAAAGTTTCACTGGCTTCACTCACCACCATTAAAGAGGTTCCCTTCTGGATGCTGGCTGCCTTAGTATGTGGCATCCTGCAGAGCAAGAGGAAGAGGACAGAGATTGCGGTGAGGCCCAGTAGCCTGCACTTCCTACCAGTGACACCAGACATCCATCTTTCCTTAAGACAGCCCAGAATGCATGAAAGTAAGAACTCTTCCAAAAGAACAAATGGGGCATTATCCTAGGAAAGAAAAACAAAGGAAAGCAGGAAAAAGACTGTCACCAAAGTACTTTCCTAGTAAGTTTCTCGGGGATGATTTTGCACTGAAATTCCTTACGTTGCCATCTTGGTGGTTAAAAAAAAAATCTCTTTTGTAAAATGTGTATATAAGTATATACACATTTTATATACACATTTTACAAATTATTGAAATCATTGGTTGGAGTTTTTGGTGATATGGCATTTGAGAATCATTTAATTGCATCTTGAAATATGGGTGTGTTTCATGTTTTACATGTGTGTATCAGCTGGCTTTATTGAAAAATGCTAATGTGGTGTCAGTTAATCTGTTTCATGTGATCTACAGCCTCAAAAGGGACATCATTATAGGAAATCACTCTATGCCAACCCAGAACGCTATTACGGGTTTTTAATCTATGACAATGTTTCAAACAAGTTGGTCACAAGAAAGGGAAACAGTGAGTTATTAGGAGAAACGTATTTAAGTCAGCATTTTGACTGATGCTAATTTGTTATCTAATTAACAGCTGGGTGCTCATATTCACATCACACTGCTAGACATCGAGAACAAAGCAAGCTAGTGTGAGTCCTCCAAGGGGGCCCGGACTTTGAAAATATTTTGGCTCTTTACTTTTTGCATATAAATTAAATCAATGTATTTCTATCAGAGGCATCTCAATTTTAAAAATTAATAGATTCTGATACCAATAACCTTATAAACTACTTCTAATAACTTAATTTTGAAATTACATTTAGATGCAAAATAGTTCTTTTGGTGAAATGTATTTTGCTAACCATAATATTTTCCTATTTTATACAGTAGGTTAAGTCCAGTTTGCAGAAGGGTCACCCATTCTTACAGTGGCTGGAGCAAGGAGGGAGGGGACTCAGGGAGGTCCCAGCTGACTTCCTTTCAATTTTAAGTTACAGTCATCAGAGCACCTGAACAACTTGTTTACTGACCATTTTTCCTCTCTGTAGGGCATTTTTAAATATCTGGAGGATTTTGTGCAATCATATTCTTCATTTGTTTTTCATGTTCCATGCAACACATGAAACGTATTTTCAAAAAAGAAAATATGATTTATAGAATTATGTATCATACTTACATGCTAACCTCTAAAGCATATTGAAAAGTCTGTATATATATATATATATATATATATATAATATAAAGATTAGTTATATATATATGCATATACAAAGTTTTTATATATATAAAGATTAGTTGTATTGAATGAACCTTAATAGTTATGGTTTATAACTGGACGTTCCCCAAAAGAGCCTTTTATGCTCACAGGGAGGGCTTTTGCAAGGTGATTGGACCATGAGGGCTTATAGCTGACTTGCCAGTAGGAGGTATATTCCAGTCAGATTTCACTGGGTGTGTGGTCTGGAAGAGTTCTGCCTCTCCCTGGCTGCCTCCTGAGCTCCCCACTGTGCCCTGTGGCTACTCTGGCCTGTCTTGGAACCAGCCAACCTTTCAAGGACTGAAATGTGACCCAGAGTGAATCTGTCCTCCTTTAAGTTGCAGGGGCAGGTTTTATGTCTCAGCAATGAGAAGGTGACTAAGACACCAAGCGAGATTAGGTAAGTAGCTAACATCCCACAGATGGTTAAGAAATCTAAACAAAAGCATGCAAGTGAATGGGTTCTGTGCTTGGTATTCTAATCTTGAGACCAAACCCACAGCAATGTACCATGTGCTAATATTGCATATAGTTTGTTAAAATTAGAAGGAAGTATCAGTTAATAACAGTTGTCTTGTCACTTTAGAATATTAAATATTGTCTTAAAGCTTCTTAATAAATTTCTCCTTAGGAATTATTTTTAAAAATCCAATCTTTGCTAAAAGCTATTTCACATTGTATTAGTGACCTGCCCAAGTAAAAAAGTTCCATGTCACATTTGTCATCCCTTATGTCTATTGATATTTTCCTTAAATATTTACTTGTTTCCACCAATTACAAAAACCAAAGTTTTAGGCATATTTGTTAGAGTTTATTAGAAGCTAGTGAAAAGTCAGTTTTAATCTATTCATTCAAAAATGTTGACTTTTTCCCAATTATACACTAAATACAGAATAAATGCATAAAGACTTGCAAAAATGTAGTGAGATCTGGTAATCTGTAGTTTTCTTTGGTTCTCAGTTTCCTGGCCTGACTAAGATTATAATGATGCTATTAAGCAAGGAGGTCAACAGACAAGCAAGAAGACAATGAGATTAATTCAGGGAATAACATAGAGTGTTTGCAAAAGGAGTTCAGTCCAAAGGGAGTTCAAAGGGGGCTTCAGATCCATATTTGGGAGCCATCAGCTGTTGGATAAGGGCTTCTTGCAAGTACTTTTCATTGTAAGACCAATAGAAAGAACCTATTACTGGCAGAGAGATACCAGTAGTTTCTGCTGGTGCTGGCAGGAGTATATCTACTTAGCATAACCATAAACAAAAAGGAGTTTGAGGAGATCAGAAAAAGAATTTATCTTTTGAAAGTGGATGGAGGACAACAGAATAAAACAGAGAAATACAGAGCTGAAAAAGAGGAGAAGCAGGAGCAAGGGATGTTACTAAAATTTTAAAAAATGATTTTCAAAGCAGAATCACTAGTCAAATGCTTTATAAAGTTCAAGTAAGATGAAATTTTTTTTTAAAAAGACTTTGCTTTTAGCGAGAAGGCCAAAAGGAATTTGGAGGAACTCAAGTGACATTGACAATGAGTTTAAGAATGAATTCGAAGTAAGGGAGTAAATAATTTCTCTCTTCCAATGTTTGAGATAAAAACAAAGAAAGGAAGGGCCAACGGTTTAAGGGTTCATGCTTTATGAAATACAATGTTGAGATAGTACTGAAGTCAGTGAAAGATCATCTGTGTACAGGAAAAGAAAAAATTTTAAAAAGGATTCATTTTGTGAATGAAAGTATATACATTTTGTAAATCAAATAGTGTGACTTGATTATTGATTCAAATGAAACAATTATGTTCAATAAGCATATATTTAATCAAGAAAAACTAGACCAGTGTGCACTAAACAAAGTGTTAGATGTTATAGAAATACAATGATGGACAAATTAAAGTTCCTCTCATTAAGAACTATATAAAACAGTGAAGGCTACCATATAGCAGAGTATTTATAATAGAAGACTACCTAAGGGTAATAAAGATTGTATCATAAGTTTACCTGATGTTATGGTTTGTGTCTAGAGGTCCCCCCAAACCTTCATGTTGTCATGGGAGGGAGGGCTTTGGAAAATGGCTGAATCTAGCATTTGTGACTGGTTGGTTGTCTAGTGCTGGGATTGGTGGTGTGAGTGCTGCCCTGCCAGGGACAGGTAGCCTGCATACAATATAAAGGAGGGAAGGAGATGTACTCCACCTTTTGCCTCTTTGATCTTGTCACTTGTGGTATCTGCAGCAGTTGCCATGTTGACCCTTAGCCATTCCACTTGGCCTTGGAATTAGCTGATTATGGTCTGAACCTTCCCAAACTGTGAGCTAAACAAACCTTTCCTTCCTTCCTTCATTTTGAGTGTTGGGTATTTTGTCTCAGCTACAAGGGAAAAGTAACCAAGACACCTGGGGAGAATCTGGACTAACTTTCGAAAGAATACAACAAGTTCAATTGTTTTGAAAAAATGACTATTTTGTCAGGTGGCACAAAGATAGAGAACCATGGAAATGCCAAGGATGTTCCAAAAGACTAGAGAATGGAGACTATGTGAAAAACAGACAGAGGAATATTATACATACGTTTTTGTGTAATATTTGGGTATCACAATCTACTGCTCTTCTTATTTTACTCAGCCATTTGAAAATGTAAAACTGATTCTTAGCTTGCTGGTAATGTAAATCATTGGTGGTTTGCATTTGGCCTTTGCAGTTTCCTGACCCTTGCACTAGACTTGGAATGATAGCAGGCACTGTGTCTTACACTCAGATATCACTCAGGAGCCAGGTGCTGAGGCAGGAGCAGGTGCTGAGGGAGGAAGCCTTGCAGGGCCCAGGAAGGCAGGGATGGGACAGGAAAGGAAAGAAGTGAAAGATACAGTTGATTGATGGGAGCTGAGGGTGGGATCTTGAGGGAGTTAGGGAAAAAAACAGTGATAAAAAGTCTAATAGTTGCAAGACCAGAAACAAAATGAAGAAATGTGAGCAGAAGACAATGAATTCAGGTAATAAAGAACATTTGGGTTTGAGTGTTATGTCATAATGGGGTCATGGTTGAGGGATAGAGGGGGTAGAATGTGAATTCATTATAATAATTGGAGAGATATTCCTGAATAACTACCTCCATATTTCAAGGTTCAAAGGTTGGACTACCACATACATGGAACTTCTTTGTCTGTATCCTGACAGTCACTAGTATGGTCCTTGTTATAGGAGATGTACGTTCAGATTTAAAGAGTGCCAAGGAAGATAGATTGACTCACTCATATTAGGGCATTCAGCTCTGATTCATCTCGTTCATTCTGTCATTTTCACGGGACACAACCTTACTTCTTGCAAATTCAGCAATGCTGATAATTTCTAATGTCTTAATTAATGAAAAATTAATTAATGTCTTAATGTAAAAATTAATTTAAAAAATTAATTTTTTAATATCTTCTATGAAGATAAGCTAAAAACTAATTTCAAAATGCAAAAGTGAATGCTAAGACCAATGGAAAGTCCCTATTACTGGCGTAGACATGCTGGTAAGTTTGTGTTGTTGCTGGCGGGAGTAATCCACATCCACTCAGGTGGCTCATGAGGGAGAGAAAGCAGAGAAACTGCAGTCACTTCTTTCATAGACATTTCAGTGCCACTTGATCTCCCTTCCTGGTTGTTTTGCTTTCCAGGTCACTTCCTAATGGTGTACTCTTTTCAGTACCTGAAGTTATTTGTTCCTGGATTCTGTGACTTGAAGACATGAATTATATAAATGCTTGTTCCAAATAAAATTGAGCAGAAGTTCACTGTGTCTCACCACAGGCGAGGGTGCTTCCAGGGATTGTCGTGGTGATGCTTGCCAAGCCTAGCTCACTTGGTTAACATCACAATCATTCTCCCAGGATTCTGTCCTTCCGATTGTGCCCTCAGGTCATTACGAGTTACAGACATATGTCATCAAATACCATGGAGGATTTCTTGCATTCAATTTGTACAAAGCATGTGAATTCCTTTGAATCTGATTATATTTTAAGCGTGATAAAATTGCACATCACACCAAAACCTGTTGTGATGTTAAAGTCACTTCTGATGACTGGGAACCAAATACCCTAGAATTTATTTTATTAAGTGGATAAATGATTTTTATAAGGCACAAAAAATCTTCAGATTTCACAGTTTTTAAAATGGTAACTCATATTTCAAGTTATTTTTACCTAATCATATCAGATTTTTCAGAGAATATAGTTTTTCTTTTTAGCTATAGCACCAGTTTTTCTCATGGTTCAGAGGAACAGCAATCTCTCTTAACCAAAAATATCTCTTCACTGGATTGTTACCTTTCTGGAAATTTCAGTATTCATGGGAATTTCAGAGTATTTAAGTTTCAACAACATCTTTTCTACTGGAAAAAAAGCTTTCTGTACATATTTTCAGAAATGTCTGGGTTCTCGGGAGGCTTTTGGTCTGGGGCTAATTTGAATTGTGAGAAGTCAAGAGGATTATTTAGTTCTGTTCAGTGAGCAACACACAAAATGACAGATAGTACAGTGATATATAAGTAGGGAGCGATGGAGCTAAGAACATTGCGTGCCCATTGAAACCAGGCTGCCTTATTCATAGCACTAGTTTTAGCCAATGCTATTACTTTGGAATTGAGTGTATAATGCAGTCAGTTATGTTTTTTTTCCCCTTAGACTACCAGGAAACCGATAAAATTTAAGCTTTGGGGAAAAATATGAGCTAATATATGTCAAACATTTAAAGTATTCTCTAGTATGTGCTAAGCCTTTTAATGTGTTTATGATCAATAGTATTAATATAGTTATTATTAATCTCATCTTTAAATAAAGACAAAGAGAGAGTCCCATGGCATTTATAACTGTTATAACAAGTAGGCAGTGATAAAATGTGAATGCACAATATCATGTGAAATCTCAATTCTAGACATTTTGAGAATGTGTAATATAGGCAGGAAAGTGTCACTTTTAAAGACAGACACAAGCTAATGCTACACAAGCCCTGTCTATATTCATCTTCAAAATGTGTTTTATAAAACAACTACAAGGCATTTCAAGACACAATTTACAGATAATTATTTTTTGACAGTTCGTAAGACTTTCCTGTATCACACACACACATGCATACAATCTATCTAGATGTAAATATATATGTACATATTTGTCTATATATTATAGCTTCTCTTTGATGATAGGCTTTTTGAGAATTTTAAAAAATTTTTTGTATTTTAAAGAGAATAAAGCAAAAGAGGACAGATCTAAGCAGATTGAAACACAACAATGTAAGCAACACAGCACTTCACAACAAGACAATTGGATATTAACAGTAGCTATCATAATGTCTCTTTCTTTGAAATAGTTGAGCTTTGCTTTACAGACAGTAATATCAAACATAACAAAATAGAATAAAACCACTCAAGAGAATGAAAGTATTGCAAGGCATTCTGAACCAAATAACCAAAGATGGACAATGGTTACTATATTATCTCATTTTCCATAAAAAATTTGTTTATACTATCATATATATTAAAATCCAATAAGACACAACATGATAGAACCAATGGTAAAGAGTTTTACTTTCTTAGATTGTGTGTTTTATGCTTTTACTGAGGCAAGATTTGTATACAGTAAGTATTAAATAAACTACATTAATATGACTATTAGTTTTCAGAAACCCATAAATTAAATACATTATGCAATATAAACTTAGTTCATAAAGATTCCAAAATAGATTCAAAATGGAAGAAAATTGACAAGAATACAAATGTGTCAAAATTCTGAAATTTTAAAAACATATCTTTCATATGTACTATAAGAAATACTATTGTGATAACATCAATATAATGTTAAGAGTTTTTGACATTTTTTCTGCTAACTCAATAATAATTACTACATTATTTCTTTCTTTTGTGTTGTCTTGAAACAAAAGTTTTGAATGAAAGGTGATAAATTCTTATAGTATTTTCATTTTAAAACTTTAAAAAATCTATCACATTTTACTTAAATTTTGCAAGAATATGGCCATACAAATAAAAAGTATTTTTAAAATTTTATATGGTAGAATTTAAAAGCTTTTGTAGAACATAAATACAAAATAATTTAGTGATCAAACAAAAAGGAATAGGAAAGTTTAGTGTTCATGAAGTTTTTGTTCTATAATTTGATACCTCTGTAGACAGATATTTTAATGTGTATATGCATCCAGATAAACAGATACATTTTTTAAAAAAAATTAATAGAATTTCCCTCTTCTTGAGATACTGGTTCCTATGATATTAAATATTTGGTAATGTGTAAACTATATTGAACAAAATATAGAGGTCTAGCTAACTTTTCAATTTCATTCTAATTTGGAATATTCAGCAGTACTTAGAAATTTGTGTTTTGATATTAAGTAGACAAAGGACTGGTTAGGAAAAGATGACAAAAATGTCAGTTCCTTCTTGTTGAAAAAATTAGCAATATTATCAATTTTGTCTGTATAACTTCAGCTGCTACAATGGGAAATGAATGAATTTGTGATTATAAAATTGATAGAGAATGCAAAGAGTATATTCATTGTTACCATTGTTATTCTCCAGTGAGAGTTTTAAATTGATAGTTTTAGTCACATCATTTTGTTCATGTAGTTTAATTTCTTGAAATGTTTTATGAACCATTATTACTTATTGGGAAGACATGGATTGAATTTTTAAACAATTCACTTATATTGGTTACCTTCAAATTCAAAGTAGCAACTGTTTTCATTGAAAAACTATTGTTAGATTTCTTGTTAAAGATAATAGACATTTGATCCAATTTGAGAGGTTCAGCATTATCAGTTTCATATTTTGAACTTCTTAGTGCCCTTTGATTATTAGAAATTATGAAGGAAATGCCATCTTGGGGTTCAAGAGGAAGCAGACTTATTCATCTCCATTTCCAAAAAAAGGAAATGAGTGCATCAAATAAATCATATCTGAGATAGAGCGAGCCTCTTTGATGGAACATTTTTCCATTTTCCCTTTCAATTTTATTTTCTTTACTTATGAAATTGAAAGTTTGATATAAGTAATTGCTAAATATACTCGCAGGTTACTATAGTTTGAAGATGTTTTTCCTCCTCCAACATTCAGTTGTTTGAAAATTAATTACCAGTGAAAGAGGCTTCCCAAAACAGAGCCTAGTGGGAAAGTTTGGGCCATTTAGGCTCCGCCCTCATGTCAGATAAGGGCCATGAGAGAGGAGGTGCCTCACCCCTGCCCTTCTTCAGTTCTGCTGGGTGAGCACACTTGAATACACTCTTAGGAGAGTTTGGTATTCAAGGTGTCACCTTAGGAGCAGTGAGAAAGAGTTCTATTTTGCTACAATCTTGATCTTAAGTATCACCTTCCAGAAATATGAGAAATAAATTCCTGACCATCAGAAATTACCCATTTTCAGGCATGCGTTTGTTTGTTGCTTATTTGTTTGTTGTTTAGAAATGGTCTTGCTATGTGGTCCAGGCTGGCCTGTAACTCACTATGTAGCCCATGCTGGCCTCAGGCTCATGGTGATCATCTTGCCTCAGCCTCCAAAGTGCAGGAGTTACTGGCATACACCTCCAATGCCTGGTTTCAGGCACTTTTTCAATAGCAGCACGAAACTAAGGACTAAGACACAGTTTTCATATTCTATAATCACTGTGTAATAGCCTGTATTTTGCATAAAGTATCAGTACAATACTTTCAGTTAGAGCCAAGCATCATTTATGTTACAGAATACTTACCTGTGACACTTTTCCCTTTGTAACTGGGGGTTTTCCACATTACAGGCAAAGGTAACACTATCAATGCAAGCATGACTCAAGTCTCCGTTGGCTGTTTACTACTGAGAATTAAGTGGCTATTGAGTATAACCATGACAATTTTATGTAGACCTATGCTTATGTCTCAATATAAAGGGTTTTTTTTTTCATTTCATAGATTACAAGATACAAGTCGAGAGTCTTGCATAGATACTTTTGGATATAGGCTACATATGGATTGACCTAGACATTTACAGATTTTACAGTATTCTGAAACACTTCTCTAAAATAATGTTTGTTTTTACATATAGTACAATAACTTGATAAAACTCTCAAGTATATAAATTGAATTTCATAAAAATTGTAAACATTTGTTCCTCATAAGATACTGTCAGATAATGAAAATTCAATCTACAGTTTGGGCAAGAATATATACAAATTTCACATCTAATAGAAAGATTTGTATGTAGAATATATAAAGGTATATTGGAGGAAACAACCCACTTAAAATCTGGGCACAAATTTTAAATAGATACTTCGAAGTGAGGATATATAGATGGCAAATAAATGCCTAGATCACTGTCACTAGCCAAAGCAATGCAAATTAACATTACATTGTGATACCACTGCATACTTACTAGATGGTTATCAGATAAACAAAAATACCATTAACAATTGAAATGTGGAAAAATTTGAATGCTATTTTCACTCATGCTGGTTTTAATATAAAACTGCAGTTTCATGGTTTCTTTTTTCTTTTCTTTTTCTTTTTTTTTTTTTTTTTAATCGGTAACCGGGGATGGAACTCAGGACCGCATGCTTACAAGGCAGGCGCTTATGCCGCTGAGCTAAATCCCCAGCCCCATCATGGTCTCTTAACAAGCTAAATGCTATAGCTCAGTAACCACTTTTAAGTATTCACCCAAAGTCAAAACCTATGTTCACAGGAAACTCTGTGATAATGTTGATAGAAGCTTCATTTGTAACTGTCAACAAACTATAAGCAACTGAAATACCCTTCACATGATGAATCAATGAAATCAACACTGTGCTACATATATACACATGGAATACTGCTCTACAATAAGAAGGAACAACTACTGAAAAACAGCAAAAAGGAGGAATCGCTAGCACATTCTGCTAAATGTCAACAGCTAAATAATGTATGACTCCATTTATAAAACCTTCTCAAAAAGACAAAATTATAAGGAAAAAAGATAGATCAGTGGATACTAGGAGTGGGGATGAGGGGAGCTGAGGTTAATCACTGTATTAACTACCTGTTAGTAGCTTAAAGTAAGAAACATTTATTATCTCATAATTCCCATGAGTCAAAACTTGGGGCGTGGCCTAGATGAATGCTTGTTACTCAAGGTCTTTCCTAAGATTGCGGGTTTAGCTAATCAGCTGTCTACAGGCTGAAATGTCACCTGAAGTTAGGAGAATTTGCTTCTAAACTCATACAATTGTTGACAAGCTTAAATTCTTCATGGTGATTGGACTGAGGAGTTAAGTTCTTCCTGCCTGGGCATCAGATGCTACCCCAGTTCCCCTGCCTTGTGTATGTCTCCAAAGGGCAGCTCATATCACAGCAGCTGGCTTCCCTCACACAAAGTGTGTTCAGGTTTGAGAGTTTGCCCAAGACTTGAGCCATGGTCTTTCTATAACCAAGTAGCAGGAGTCATATCCCAATACTTTGCCAGAATTCTGTTTCCCAGTAGGGAGTCGTTAATCCAACTTATACTCAAAGGGAAGGTATTTTCAAAAGGCATGGGATCTTTGAGGGCCGTCTCTTCATCAGCTCTCTGAATCCCACTCATTTGCATTTCTCCCACATTCAAAAGACAGATAGCTTTCAAGGACCCAAACATTCCACTGTATCATGATATAAGTTCAACGTCTATCATCTCATCTTTTGAGTCATTGACATTTTAGATTCTGCTTACCTCAAACAGAAAGCGGGGTGGAGGGTGGCCTCCTTTCTTTGGGAGTGATGAAACCGATCTGTAGTGATTACACAGCTGGATAGGTTAAAACCTCACAGGACTGAATATTAAAAAGGATAGATTGTATTTTAACATACTTTTAGGGAAAAAGTTAAACTCTGAAATGCTACATACTTGAATGGTATATTAAATGCTGGATGGATAAAAGGTATTAGTGACTGTTAATAAAAAATGTTGATACAGATCTGCATTCTGACAGAGGAAAACAGCACAGTTATTTCTAATTATGTCACTGAAAAATCTACAGTAGCATGCATAGAGAGTCTATAATTCGCTTTTAGGAAAAGAAAGTGTTATTGTTCAGAATATTGGGTTGTATTGTCTTTCATAGAAAGAAGCTTATTCTGAACAATGTCTTTTCCTTTTCCTCCTTGATATTTGTTTTCATTCCTTGGAAAAAACAATTCATCAATTTAAGTACTGGGGAAAAAAACATATACATGCACTGTTAGTTTTTTTCTCATTTAGTCCATAAAAATAGTATTGGAGTAATTTTCTATAAAGTGTACTTTTATAATCCATTTTGAAAATAATTTACTCTCAAAAAACTGAATATAGACTATAGAAAATAGCCCAGTTTTCTTGCTTGTTTTTCCTATTCTGCAAAGTGGTGGAGGTGAGGCAGTAGGATCTTGTTACTGCACCCTGTTTACACAGCTGTACTTCATTGAAGGGAGGCTTGTGTTACACGCACTTTGTGATAGGAAGTAAATGCTTTTAAAACAACTAAAGAGACAGGTCTTTAACCTCTACCTTTGTGGATTCTTTTCTGCACCACTAGCTTCTGTGGAAGTTATGAGGAAGTAGCTCCGTTGTATATTATTACTATCTAATTAAACAACATCTGATTAGCTCATCCCTTGTGAATTCACTTTGTGGCTGCATTAGGATAGATTTTTGAGTATCGAGATCTTGAAAGGTCCCCAAACTAGACAATATCTTGATGAATATTGTCTTGATTTGTAATTAAGGTTTATAAGTAATGGATTCTGAAATGTTCAGTGATAGGCATGTTTTAAAATGTTTTCATCACTTTAAGGGCTCAGTCTGTAAACAGTCTTAAAAACCTAGATGATCCATTACATATATTACCTCTCAAACTTCCACACAACTTCTGAAGATATAAAGAGCCTCAAGAGTCTTTGCATATCTCTTATGTATAGTTATATATGCTAACCAATGATCCAGAGATTTATATTGTAAATTTTCTTAAAGATGCCAGAAGAATTTTATAGATCATTACATCAAATTAGTCCTCATTTGTGTGATAGCAATTTTCTTAATTGCTTTGATAGAAGTACAGAGTTATCCTTAAGAATGATTAAAACATTAACCAATGATGATCTAAGTTCTCTATAAGCTGCTGGTTAATAAAAACATTTACCCTGTTTGAAGATAGATGATTTCATTAGCAGTGATGTCCAATAGGGCTATGTATTTATAATCCTGTTCATAATCTTCTCATTTTTACAGAATTATGACATTATTTGAGCTGTCATTTTTTATCATGCTATTTTTGCTTTGAAAATTTTGTTTGGTAATTATAAAGATTGTCCAGAAAGATATTATTTATTAAACTAACCACCAAGAATATCATCTGGATTTGTAGATAATTGATAACCTCCATGATCTTTGGCAAAAACATATAACAAATTATTTTGCCATGTGCCATGCATTTCCACTAGTAGTATATGACAGCTGCAGATAACAATAACCTAACACTTCCTCTCCTAGGTCCAGTGTCCATTTCTCTTGAGTCCAAGCCTAAAGATCTGATTTCCAAGTGTACAATCATCTATCATATGGTTAATTCTATCTCCTAGATTTTTAGCAAGAGGTGAAAGTTAAAGAATATGAATATATATATATATATATATATATATATATATTTAATTGAATAGTGTTGTAATTAGGGGCTGTAAGGAGAACAATTAAAATCAGGACATGGAATTTATAACATTATTTTATGATGGTCACCCAGAGTTAATACAAGAAAGTGCAGGAAATCTATTCACAACACTAAAGACGTAGAATATTTAGCCAAGGGCCTGAATCCCACAGCAATGTCCTACGTGAGTCCAGATGAAGACCCAGAGCTCATGACAATGCCTCCCACAAGTCCAAGGGGAGGTCTAGAGCCCACAAGAAGGATTCACACCAGTCTCTTTTATGGATCTGTGCTGGAAAGGCCCAAAGGTCAGCGGTGGAAGCCAGAAAGTCTATGCCAGCGGGGTGAAGGAGCTGTGCTGGTAGGTTGAGGGTTCTATGCTGGAGCCGAGAAGTCACACTCAAAACAAAGACCAGGGCTATCCGGAAAAGCACCACAGCCATCCTCAGCAACACAGAGGCCCCGAGCTCCTCTGACAATAGGCACAGTCAAGTGCATACCAGGAAGCCAGTATGATAAGCTCACCCTGGAGACCAAGTGGCACAAGTCTTCCTTTCTGGAGCCAGGAAGCAATACTCGATTTGAGGACCAGAGCTTCTCCAGGAGAACCAATGGCTCAAACAGCAACACGTAGGAGAACCCACAATGCCACAATGCCTCTACGCCCCACTTCACCTTCTTGTTTCTATTTATGCTGGCAACTTTCCTCAAGTGGAACTTCTATGCTCAGCACCATGGTGATTTAAATCTGTTGGCATTAAGTTGACCACCATTTCTTAATCTATAAGAAATAGAATAGAATGTGGCATTTTAATTTGATTCTATTTAGGAGATAAAACTAATGATAGAAGAAAATTACAGCATAATAAAAAACTCTCCTCATCCATTGGCTTAGAGGATCATTATATAATTGTAAAGGAAACAAGCCACTCTCTTGTTGAATGTGTGAATCAAAAGGCAGTATGAAGGGCAATGCTTCATTAAAAAACTAAAACTCATTTCCATCTTTATTATAAAAGCACGTAGCATCTACTGGGAACTTTATCTTGGTAAGATAAAGAATGGGGCCGGGGATTTAGCTCAGTGGCATAAGCCTTGCAAGCCCAAGGTCAAGAATTCAATGCCCGGTACCAAAAAAGAAAAAAAAAAGATAAAGAATGAACCATATGTGACTGTTAGTAAATGTATTTCTGTAAGTTAAAGTAAAACTTTAAATAATAAGAACAAACATTACTATGTTTTCTTTCTTACTCCAACAGACAGTGTTTAGGACTTTACAAAAATCCATCAGGAAATAATGTTATGTAATATTTCACTCCAAAGTTTATGTACCAGTTTCTCCCATCAGAGAATTCTTCTTTAATTGGAAATGTGTTATCACATACTGAAAAATCATCACTATTCATTCACAGTATTGTTACAACATTACCAGTTACTTTATGAGCTGTCATAATGCAGTATGTTAGCAAAATATAAATTTTAGAAGTCATTTTAGTTTGCTGGAGGCATTTAATTATGTCATGGATACTATAATATTTATTGGCTATGTTTCAATTTTTTATTTACTTATAATTTGTTCATTCTGGTTCCAAAAATGATTTGTGGCGCCTTATTTTAATTATAATTGTATTGCCTAGCTTTTCTCATAGATGTTCCAGATTTTTCATCCCCACTCAACATAGCAACATGCTTAACTGAAAGTGGAAGTTGCTTTGTTCTTATTCTCATGGTACATTTCAAATTAAGTGTTTTGTGGAGGTTAATATTATGTGGGCTGGATACCAAACACACCACAGTTCTGAATTCTGTAACTTATCCGTAGCACTGAGCCTGTCTGCAATCCGGATATGTACTTTTAGGTCTCAACTGTTTCTATTTCCTTTGAGTAAACTAATGGAAGATGTTTACTAGAAATCCTTTTTTCTCATCGGTAAGGCCAGACACTAATCTGTTTTTTCCTTCTTCTCTGTGAGACCAGACACGTATAAAGCACATGAAGCATATGGTCTTTTCCAATAGTAGTCTTTTGTTTGTCCTAAAATCTTGCCTTGCCATATTCAGCAGTGTGAAAAAAGGCCTGGTGTTTTGTTTCTACCCTCAGCTAGGAGGGTGATATATTGACAATGTATCCCAAATAAAATATAAGCAAAGAGATTTCATTAGGAACTTTTTAAAGCAATTTTTAAAACATCAACTCCCATTTCTGTCTGCCTAAGTAAAATCTTCTTGAAATTCTGCTGTTGAAATTTTCAAATTGTGAGATAATTATTGCATACATTTACAGGCCAGTGTTTTGACACATATGATCTATGCAGTGGAACGATGCAATGAGGGAAATTAACATGCATATCCCCTAAAAATTTATCATTTCTTTGTGGTGAGAACATGTGAAATTGTCTCTTCTCTCTCTTTTGACATATGCAGCATATTATTAACTGTAGGCATCATTCTGTGCCATAGAACATCAGAAATTATTCCTATCTCTGTACCTGTTTGACAAACATCTTCCTTTTGACCACCCTTGCTTCACACCCTGTTCTCCTCACATCCATGATGAAAATGATTATATTGTCTGTTTCTTTGAATTTAACTTTTTAGCTCCCACAAATAAATGACATGGCGCAATATGTGATCTCCATGCCTGTCTTATTTCACTTAATATGATGACCTATGGGTCCATCCAAGTTGGTGAAATAGCACAACTTCCCATTTTAACTTTCAGTAGCATTATATATATATATATATATATATATATATATATATATATATATATATTAATAAATCTACTCATCCAACAAGACTTTGACTGCTTTCATATCTTGGCTGTTGTGAATATGCTGCAATAAACATGGGAATGCAATCATATTTGGCATACAAGTTTCAATTTCCTTGGGTATACACCTTGCAATAGGATTGTTACCACTCATAAAATAATCCTTTTACTCTTTGAACATCATTGATATTGTTGTCCTGAATGGCTGTGCTAACATTCAATACCACTAATAGTTTATAAAGATTTGCTTTTCTCCACATTCTCATCAACTTGTATTACTGCATCTTTTTTTTTATAATAGCCAATATTATCAGTAAGAGGTTATATTTACTTGTGGTTTTATGTTTCTCTGATGGTTAGATGTATTGAAAATTTTTATATTTATTTGTTGGCTATTTTTATTTCTTTTGAGAAAAGTCTATTCAAGTCTTTTGCCCATTTTTAATTGCATTAATTGTTTTCATTCAATACTTTGACTCTCTTTGTAGTATTCAAAAGTTAGCTGCATATCTAAGGAACACTAGCAAATATTTTCCCCCAATATATGAGTTGTCTTTCATTCTACTGTTTTTGTTTGTTGTTTGTTTGTTTGGTGCAGAAGCTATTAATTTTGCTGCAATCTAACTTGCTTACTTTGCTTATGTTATTGGTACTTTTGCGATCTTATAAAAAATAGTCTTTTCTAGAGCAATAGTCAGTGTTGTTCAGCTTTTATGCTATATTTGTTCTACTAATTTTACAGTTTCAGGCATTGTGTTTAAGTCTTTAGCTTATTGTGAGTTGATTCTTGTGAGTCAATTTTCATTTTCACTCTTCTGTAATAACAGTAATCTTATAATCAGAGAATATTAAAGACTCCAATCCCAAACAATATCAGACTAAAATTCAGTAAAGTTGCAGGATTAAAATTAGCTTTAAAAATTGGTATTATTTCTAGCCAGTCATAGTGGCTAATTCTTGTAATTCCAACATTGTAGGAGGCTAAAGTAGAAGAATGACATGTTTGAGCCCAGCCTAGGCAACTTGGTAAGTTAGCAAAATCTTATCTCAAAATGTAAGACATAAAAGTCTGGTGACATAACTTACTATATATCATATAAAATATATAACTGTGGTATATTTTAATCAGTATCATTTAGAAACCAGCACAATTTTCAATAGAATAAAAAATAACCTACTTTAGGAATTAATTTAACCAAGGAAGTGAAAGATTTATCTACCAAACAGTAAAAATATAAAAGATTGACAGAAGCAATCAGATATAATACAAATAAATGGAAAGATAGCTATGTGTATGTTTTAGAATAGTTAATAATAATTCTTTATATCTAAATCCCATGTGATTTTATAGCAATACTAAAAATAACTCTAAAATCTATAGGGAACCACAAAATATAATAAATAGTCAAAGCACTCTATTAAAAATAAAAAGAACAGAACTGTAGGCATCATACTACAGATATTACAAATACAATACAAAGCTATAGCAAACAAAAGAGCAAAGTAAAAGCATGAAACAGGCACATTATGGAATAGTAAGGGGTAGAGAACCAGATGCAGAGCCACACACTGATGATCCAATTAACTTTCAAGCAATGCACTAAGAGTACACGATCAATTAGAATAAAGATTGTCATAATTTGGATAAGGTTTTTAGTATGTCCCCAAAGTTTATGTGTTGGAAGCTTGGTCCAAACAGTGGCAGTACTTAGCAGCAGGGTAGGATATTTAAGAGATAAGGAAAGTAGGAAGTATTCAATCAATTGCAGCTGTGCCCTTAAAAGGATTGTGGGAACCCAGTAGCTTTTTAAGGCTTCTTGCTTGGAGTCCTGATTGCTAATCACTCCATGAGTTCCGGCCTTTGAAATCTACCAGGATCACAAAGCCAAAGAGGCCCTCACCAGAGCCCGTACTATGCTGTTTGGATTTTCTGCATATGGTAACTGAGCTAAATAAATCTTTCTTCTTTATAAGTTAGATTTCCTCAAGTGTTCCTTGGTAGTGACAGAAATAGGCAAATGGAAAGATTAACAAATACTGACTGCAAAATATCATCACACAAGTGAATAGCCAGAATAATTCTGGAAATAGCTTTTATTCTAAGGTTCTTCTGACTCAGTGGACAGCACCGATTTACCTCATAACAACATTTGCTATGATCTGTCCTGCTTAGCCCTTTGAAATCATGAATGTACAACATCACCATTGATTTGCATTTAACACTATGTCTAAAATTAGTAAGATATTTACTATCTTTAAATTATAATTCCTGAAAATTTGTATGGTTCCATATAGTTTGTAAAGTGTTTCACATGACTTATTGAGAAATTTGCATATGCTGGATTGTTTTCCAAGATCTCTTTATATATTGACTTACTTGACATTCACAGGTTAATATGCAGGAACTCCTATAATTTTCATTTTAAAAAGATAAAATTCAACTTATAGTTCAGTAACACAACTAATAAAGGGAAGAATTGAGTGGAACTCATGCACATCGCCTTCAGTGGATTTTACCTCTGTTCTCTAAACCCTCTACATCATGCTTCAATGCAAGTACTGTTTTTCCCTTATGTTCTCTTTCTATTATCATAAATAAGTTTCTGGTACTTGAGAATGCATACTATTAGTATCAGAAAGTGAATACCAGTGAGACTAATTACATAGCTGATTTGTGGAAAAGCCAAGTGCTTGAAAAAACCAGATGCCTCATAACTGATATAAAAATATATACTGGCCTTGAGCACTAACCCAAACAGCAGCATAAGCAAAACAAACCTGTAAAACCATCACACCATAGACCTGTAATAAGGATTATATTTATTTCCTATGATTTATGTGACAAAAAATTATACATAGGGAGGCTTGGAAAAATGGTAGCTTATTTTCTCAGAGATCTAGATACCAAACATCAAAATCAAGGTGTTGCCAGGGGCCAACTGAAGCCACTGGGCAGAATCTGGTCTAATCTTCTCTCCAGGCCCTGGTAGTTCCAGATGACAAAACTGCAGTATTCCTCAGTGCCCTTCCTGAACTTTTGGCCAAATGTCCCTTTTTAAAATAGGACACTTTATTATATTGAACAGGAGGCCTATCCTACTCCAGTATGAACACATCTTAATTAATTACATCTGCAACAATCCTATTTTCAACCCAAGTAACATTCTAGAGAGCTGTAAGGGCTGAGCCTTCAGCACGTGCAGCTGGGACATAATACAGTCCACAGCTCAGCATGGAAATGCTATGCATGGAAGAAAGAAGGTATTTGTTTTCATTTCCTATAGCTTGTGCTGGAACTCTAGGTGATTAAACATAGAAGGGAATACCCGACTGGACAAAAGGTCTATAACAGTACATTGAGGGAGGGCTAGGGCTGAGGGTGGAGCAGAGGAACCCCATGTACCCTTTCTTCTTAGCCACTAGCTACAGGAATATAACTTTTGTTATCTTGTTCAAAATAGGCTGAACAGATGGCTGAGTTAGTGAATTCGCTGAGGAATCACCTATAGGAAAATTATATCAAGTAATTGGAATCTAAATTCTTCAGAATTAGAAGAAACCTTAAATATAATATTTTCAGACCATTTATTTAAAGGTTACAAAATGAATCTCAGAAAAGCCCATTGTGTCACGCTTTTGTAGAACATTCCTGGGTAGGTCCTCCGATGCAAACACCTAACCACAGTTTATCATCATATTCGTTTTGGTTTCCATTTAGACAGTCCCTGTATTAAGTCAATGCATCCAAACTTATAGATAGTGAAAACTGAAGTGAAATGAAGTTTTATAGCTTTCTTATTACCACAGAATTTTTCCTGTTCCCTGTCGCGCCACTTTTTTCAGAGACACTGAACACTATGCTGAATAAGGAAATGAGTACAGGGAATTATAAAAATGGTGACAGAACGTTCACAATGAGAAATGAGAGGTTAAGGTTGTAAGTCACCATGAATTCTTGACCAGAACTTTTAAGTACCTTAGAAGACATTTAATAGAACTTTCAAAATACTAAAATGAAAGCAGATTTTAGGTTCCTTTATTTTCTTTGAGTCATTTATAAGCTTCTACTCATCAGGACTGTTACACAAAGCCTATTATTTGGCAGTTACCAAGGTAACAATGTATTTTAGAACAAATAAATGGGTCATATCTTTGAAAAGGAAAACTGATGTGTGAAATGAATAGAAAAATTAGCTCAGAGTGTATTTTTCCATATTATCATGAAACTTAGAGCAGCAGACTTGTCATGTGAAGTTGGTAAAGATAAGAATTCAATTTTCTAGAATTACTACAAAAGAATTTGACTTCTAAATCCATTTTGAAACTTAACATTACCCACTCAAGAGAGATGTAGTTTTCAGAGTTTTTGGAAGTGAATGTCATTGTATTTATAATCTACTGTAATATATGGTTTTACACAGCACCTTAATCTTTGATTTATACATCTTAATTAATGTCTATATCTTAATCACATCGTCATCAATGGGACAAAATACCCCCAAATTTTAAAGGAGCAGAGGTTTATTTTTGCTCATGATTTTAATGGGCTCAGTCCTTGGTTGACTGTCACCAAGGGAGAGATGGCATACTGCAAAACTAGGGCAGAGAAAGGCTCACATCATGGCCCAAAGAATGTATAGATGGAAAGGTGGAGCTGAGGCCAGAGGTATACATTTCTAGGTCATGTCCCCAGTGAACCAGGGCTCATGCCAAAGCAAAACATTCAGCTATGAGCTCTTCAATGAATTAATCTATTTATGAGCACACTCCAGTCACCTGCTGCAAGTGTCACCTCAGGACATGAGACAATAGAGGGACATTTTAAATCCAAAACACTACACTACAAATAATAAATTGTTTTAGAACCATGTATGTTATTTAATGTGTAATAGTGTCACTATTAGTTTTTTTCTAACTTTTAGATAAAGCATCTGAATGATACAATTTTTATATTCAAACACATTCTTACAGAATTGCTCAAAAATAAAGGAGGTTTGTGAACAGATCACAAGAGTATTGGGAAGAGGTCTCAATGGGAAAAAGCTGAGGGAAAAAAACTGAAAACAAGATATACAACATTGTATTAAATTATAATCCAAATAAGGAAATAAATACTCTTGAAACCAGTACATGTCGACATAGACAAACGACTAGATCAAAAAGGGCTAAATGCAGGGGAGACAAATTCCTTGAAGGAATTTCAAATAATTTATGTGAATACTCCATCTTGCAGGAAATGGAACATTACCAGGTGCTCTTGTTACTTCTTGGAGGGAGGCTGAGTATGGGAAAGGAACAGCTTCACAGGGGCGACAAACACAGTCTAAGAGCAAAGTTAACGCCAGGATGACAAGTCAGGAGAGAGCACGCACACTCTGTAAGATACGATTAGACCTGCTCTTCCACATTGCGGTCTTCATCCTGAACATCTAGGAGAAAAGATAGGTGTCACTGAGATTGAGTGTTGGTTCACAAAATATATAACCATTGCTCCTCAAAACGGTAAAGGTCACACAAAACCGAATGTTGCTGCTCAGAAGTTGTCACCAGAAGAAACTAAAAGACACAGATACGAAGAAGATGCCATGAATACTGAATTCTGGATAGTTTCCAAAAAAAAAAAATTAGGGGGATAAAACCTAATGAAATGCAAATAAGGTGTGGTTTGTTAACACTGATTTACCATTGTGAATTTCTTTCGTTTCCCAAAAACAATCTGGTAGCTAATGTTACAAATATAGGAACCTGGGTGAAGAGTATAGACAATAGTGTGTTAAACGGCTTATTAAAAATACAAATTCAGGTACATGAGTACATTTTAATAGTCAGAACCACTGTATATAATTTATCTAGTTTGGAAAAATTAGAATGAATATCCAGTAACAGACACTGATTACTGAGACCCTAATGTGAATCTGTACATGAAATATGGCTCTTAGCATTTGTTCTGCCTTTTCATGAGGATGCTTTGAAAATTATCTTAAAGAATGACTGGAAATTATTTGCGATGTATCATGTATGTTTCTCATGTATGATACTGTTTTATGTTGCACGTAAGCCCACAGAAGAAGCTTTGTGAAATCTCAGCCCTTGTTATTACACTGCACTCTGCCAAGCTACATAAGCAAAGACTTTTTCAGTCACTGAAGTTGAAGTTATGCAAAGACAAATGTGAGCAAATAAAGATATAAGAAACTAACAACTTTGATGTAATGCATTTGGATGCACCAGGGACACGGTTCTCATAACTCTTTGTCATGGAAAGAAAGCATGCCTTGATCCCCCATGAAGTAAAGAAACAAAACTCTCACGACCTTGCCTCAGAACTCCAAGGCCACCCTGGCCAGCCTGAGTCACTACTGAAAAATGGCAAATATTGAGACTGTTTGCTGCATTGAATATTTATCAAGTTCAGAGCCTCAGGAAAATATGCTGTAGTTTGCCATGTCATTTTGAGGTTTGGTTAAAAATAAAATTAGATTTTTTTGCCTTTTGATGTCTCAAGAGAAATCTCAGTTATTCATGGTCTTAACAATAAAGGATAAATGAGGAGAAACACAGTAAAGAGTTGTTCATGAAACAGCACTATCTTGCTGTCACTTTTTAAAAAGGTACAATGACTAAAATATTCTACTTTACCTAGGTGTTACTCTTCTTGTTTAGAGAACTACATTCACTGTTTTCCCCATCTACACCCCTAACTGTCACCATGAGGCACTATGTTAAAGGTCAGGGATATAGAGAAAAACAAGATGCAGACTTGTGTGCTCAGGCAAATGTATTCCTTGAAGAGCGACAGACTAGCAAACAGGTGGTCTTCCAAATTACCTTTGTAGAGAAAGTAATGGTAGAGCTAAATCTGGGGAAAAAATAGTAAAAATTTCCCACGGAGAAAGTTGTAGGTGCAATGCTATGTAGAAGGGTAGTTTCTATGAAAACACTAAGTACATATAAATTGAAAGAACTGCAAGTAAACTGTGTGATATATGTATCTGCTTCTTGTGGGCTGCCAGCACAAAGTACCTCCAAATTAGGTGAATTAAAACAGTATCGTCTTATGATTCTGGGGCTTGGAATTCTGAAATCAAGCATTCAGCTGGGCTGGTTTCTTCTGAGGGATACAATGGAGAAGCAGTTCCATGCCTCTGCCCTAGATTCTGGGACTTTGTAGGCAATGCTCAGCCCTTCTTGTCTTGTAGATGCATTGTTATCTGCACCTGACCTTCTCGCTCTGTCCATGTCTGTCTTATGACTGTATTTTCCCCTTTTGGAAGATCACAGGTCAGACCATGTTTGGTCCTGGTCTAATCAGTTCATTTTAGCTCCATTACTTCTACATGCTACTCACAGAAATGGTCATGTTCTGGTGTCCTAGGTGCTAGGACTCAGGTATCTCTTGGGGGGATATAATTCCATTCCTGATGTTATCATTCCACTCAAAATGTTATCACCATAGCTAGAGGATGATATTATGAGAAGGTGCACTTTATACAGAGGAAATGGGTGATAGTGTAGAAATGGGACCAAAAAGGTACGCCTATATTAAAGATAATGACCAAATAGGAACACAAACACTTATTTCAAACATAACATTTAAGTAGGTATATTTCAAGCATGGGGAACAATAGCTTCTATACTTAATGATTTGTTTCTTTGTGGTAGACTTCAGAAAAATGGGACATATTACTTGATCAATCAATCTTTAGCATCTCAGTTCTGTACAAAATTTTTTAGAAATATTTTTCTTTGAAATGATGTTTTAAAAATAACTGAGAATTACAGGAATTGTAGATCAGCCATTTTAAAAAAGTAAACTACTTAGAATCATTAAAATAAAGTGGGCATTTAAACCTGGAGCTCAAAAGGTTTTCCTTTATTGCAATATAATTATATATTTAAACCTTTTTGGTAGCAGTTTTCTGAAGGAGGTGTCTCCCTTCTAAAACTCTGCTTCGTTTCTGCCAGTCTGCATCTCCTCCTTACTGCCCCACCTTGCTCAGACAATATAATTCGTTTACGTTCACTCTCTCCGGCAGGTCCAGCCTACACCTTCAGTTACATCTACCTGGAGCAGGTCCTCCATGCATGCATGACCCCACCTCCGCGATCTTCCCTCCCGGTGCAGGTTGCTACTTGTGGGCTGCCCTCCAGCGAGGGCTCGCTCGGACCTCCTCCACAGATGGGCTCCAGAGGCTGCTCTCTGCCCTCCACCCTGCTCTGTTTTCTCCTCTGTACCTCTAGAACTTCACACTCTGTGCAAGTCTCTTCTCCACTGCTGCTTTATGAGCATAGGTACAACATCACAGGGAAATGCGAGTTTTTCTGGTTTTCCCTTCTGCTAAGACGAATTCGCAGGTGAACAGGCTTCCTTGCCTCTAGATTTCAGGGAACATGTTCACCTCTCCTTAGCGAGCCTAAGCCTTAGGTTGGTGCCTACTTTTGTCTCATTTTGTCTCTTGAACTTTGTCCAATTAGCCACTTTCGACATTTATCTCTCTCAGCTGGTTCTTTCTGACCAAGCCATAAAGGTATTCATGTTGTTCAGTTATAAAATCACAGACAAACAAAGCTCTCCTCTCTCAGACATTGTTCTGGTCAATAGCTACCTCCAGTCATCTCGTTTCTTGTTCTCAGGGAAAATAATGAAGTGATTTTGTCATTTTCTCTTAGTTGTTCTTGTACTTACTGATACGGGGACTTCAGGGTTACTGTTCCTCTAATCCATACCTCGAAATCCAGTGACATTATTGTCTTTTCAGTTTCTGTTTTGGACATGGAAAGTCCTTCATTCTTCACTGAAAAATCTCTTAATTATCTCTGCTGATATCGCATATTAGATCCTTCTGACATCTGTGGCCAATCCTGTTTCGCCTTATGTCTTATCACTGTTATTTAAGATTTCTCATGGAATCATTTCACTCTTACCATCCACTTCTCTTCTAAGACAATACAATAACCTAGTATAAGCCATGTAATTTAAAGCTAAAAATCTCTGGTTCACAATGGGATGAGTGTGTTCATATGCTAGAAATAGTTGTATTTAGTAAACAGTATAACGTCCGCTGATTCAGGTACTACTAGTTACTCTGAGTTTGATAAAGGAGAAATTTCTCCAATCAAATGAGTAAATTTAGGGAGTTATGGTAGAAGTTTCATTTAAATCAATTTTATATAGAGGATTTGAGAATGCCAAGACTGGAAATGGACAAGAGGTCTGGGCATGTAGTTCAGTGGCAGACTATTTGCCTAACGTACATGAGGCAGTGTTCAATCCCCAACCTTAAACACACACAAAAAGATACTCATACACACAGGACATGTTTATGAGTCAGCTTTTCATCTTAAAAATTAGGGACTAATTAGAAAATTAGATTATTTTTGTGAAACTGTATAAATCACAAAGAATGATCACTCATGATTTATTTTTTCTCTGTAGGTTTATTTCTGATTATAAATGTGACTTTTAAGAATTCACAGTGAGCTCATTTTTCTAATCATTAAATCATCATTCTATTGTATATATTGGTTTATAGAGTTTGGAATAGAGTTTCATGAAGATTTTTTTAGGAAATCTAATCTTTGTATAATTCATCAAGGAAGCACTGTATGGGTAATAGGTTTATGGTTCACAATAGCACACTAAAGGGCCTGAAAATTATTTTTAAAAAAATCGTTCCCATAATTGCTATTACTATCTCAAGGGACTACTCCCCCCCACTTCAACAAATTATAAGGAATTATAAATATTACATGTGTCTTTAAAAATACAACTATTTATTAAATATCCGACAAAGTCGTCTTACTTTTTTTTTCTATTTCAGAGGAAGTTCCAAAATATGCCTGAACTGCTTTATCACATGTATGTTGTAAATATTTATGATTAAACTATTGGAAGATCATGTTATAATACATTACAAAAAATATCAAAGCACAATAGAATAGATTTTTGGGATTTAAAATTGTTTTCACCTTCAGCATTACTTTGAATAAACTGTGGCATAGAGAAGGTTAAAGATTTTGTGAATACCACAAAGTGATTCTGTTGTAGAACCCCTCTTAAAAACTGATTTGTTTAATGAAATTCACTTATTTTGTTTCTTACTACTCTAGTTCATCACTTAATGATATAATACTAATCCTGCTTGTGATGATGCTAATATTTTTCATAACTTAAGTTTAGAAAAAGAAATTCGAACTTTTTCTAGTTGAATTCCTTATGCACATTTATTAGTGAACATCCTTGAAACGACACTGGCCTAATTGAGAACAAAAATCTTTAAGATAATTTGCAAATAAAATTGCAATACTGACAAGGAAGATTTGAAAAATACCTAATCTTTTGGAAATATGGAAACTGCAAAATCAGAATGGAAATTCTGTATGAGACTTTTAATTCTTATGCGGCTGTTTATTGTTTTGTTTATTATGATTCCTCCTTTGAACTTGAAACCACTCCTGGGGGCCAAAGTTATTAGAATGCTGGAGATATGCTTATTCCTTGATGCTAATCAGTGGTATGAGTTTACACAGTGCCTCAGGATATTTAGGTATAATTTTTTTAAAAGACAGAGATATTTCCTCCATACTTTGTTTATCTCATGGCACCATGTTATATCTTCAACCTTACTAAATAAAAAAGTTAGGAGGTATAATGTCTTTAATCATAGGAAAACAAAATTTAAATTGAAAATTCCACCTTTTCTTAAAATGAAGCTTCTTTCATTATAATCTTCTTTCATAATTCAAAATATTCTAGTAATATATCATACTGTAGTTCAAGTATGAAGGTTTATGATTCTACAAATTTTTACTTCAATAAAGTAATGATTTGAGTCCCTGAGAAATCCTTCAACCTCCAAGAAACATGGGTAGCCTTCCGAAACGAAGGAAATAACACACGACATGGGATAAGTAGACATTAAATGCAAAATAGAAGCTCAGTAGATCTTGCTCTAACATGCCTGTAAACATCAACATGTAAACAATATTGCAAAGAAATATATATTCTCTATAAAATATAGAATAAAGTATATTTGCTGAGCAAATACACATTAGGAATATTGAACCACTAATAAAGCTTAATGTCAAAAAATTATACATGTAAATTAATCTTTTAAAAAATCATATTTTAAAGATGTTCTGCTCTCCTGCTGGACCTTCCATACCTACTTCAGTATGTACTGTTCATCTTCAGTTCAATTTCTTCTACCTATTTTGGAAACACACAGAGGTAATTTAAAAAAAAAAATTAGACCTAAATAGCCTGAGGCAATGTCTTAGAAATCCACTAGAAACTGATTTATTGTGTAAGAAAAATCTTTGTCTGCCTTCTTTAAGGAGAAACATCTGTTCATTTTTATTCTTTTTTTCTGAATATATATTGCAAAGTTTATAAGAAGCAATGAGGCCAGTTGGTCTCAATTATACAAAACAATTTTTGAACTATTAAGTACCAAAACATTTTAGTACTATATTCAATACAATATCTTCCTGTATTACAGTTTATTAAACATTACTAACCAAGAGATGTTGAAATTCAATTTAGAGATAAAAATTTATAAATATATAATTACATATGTATTTCTATATAGTTGGTAGGAAATCTGTGAAAAACAGTTTAAGATTTATAGTAATTAGGAAAATATCTTTTATTTGAAATTCTTAACTGTAAAGTTTTGCTTTATTTAAAAATGTTCGGTATATTGTTAAGTTTTATTTGCCCCAAAACACTGAACAAATAGGATTTCTTTGGTTCTTCTAGGGTGTCTCCAACTGTCTGATTTGAATGGTTGTGGAGAGATCATTAAGCAACTATTTTGCTTATGAACTATTGTACCAACCTTCTTGTTTAATATCAAAAATCACAGACCCAGAAAAATTCCTACAAATTTACATGAAAGCCCTTTCAAGTATGTGGCATTTATTGAAAGCCTTTTGAAGTTACCGTAGGAAGTACATTGACAGGTGTTGCAGTTGGGCAAATAATATCACAAATCACAGCTGAGTGAGATGCCAAACCTTGATACAACAAGGAGCATTATTTCATTAATATGCAATATTTTATGCTACCGATTTGCAGAAAGTAAAGCAGTTGTTACCCTGGCATTGGACATATGTGGCATTATTTGAAGATCTCTCATGAAATACTGTTGTTTTATGAGAGTTGACATACAGCAAACAGTCAATGCTACAACCATCTGAAAGAGTTGTTGAGCGCGATTCTGACTCTAGAGGTCAAAGTCCAAATTTGTTTAAATCAGTGGAGGGAAGCTTTCTGATGATTTACGTGGAGGGGTTAAAGGAGAATTACATTTTTATAGCAGCTCTGCCCTAGGTCATACCACGTGTTGGGTCAGGTATTAGTCTGCATAGGGAACAATGGAACCTAAGTAACTTCCTCCTTTTCCTGTGTCTCTCAGAGGTCCCTGAGCCATGGTTTTAGTTTCATCTTGTGAAATAAAAGGCGAGCGAGGGAAACTGTTGGTAAGAATTATTCCTTCTAAGTTCCAAGCCTCCAAGTGGCTTCATTACTAGTTCAAAAACAGTGCATAAGAACCTCTCACTTACGTGCACTTCGTGATTTGGAAAATATTTTACCATGTAGTTACTAAAGCTTAGTGGGACGGGAGTCAAGATATACTTTATGAAGTTAATGATTTGGATCTTCAAATTTTAAATTATCCCATTGCCTGAGTTTTTTTAAGGCTGTGTAACTGTATTAGCTTATTATTTACAGCATGCTACCTTTTATTTCCTCATAATAGGATAATTTAGGAGGGAGAATCAAAACATGCCTGTGAGTGGCTACTTCCAGAGATTCCAGGTAATGGAAACAGAGAAAGGTGTGGGGAATATTAAAATGTTTTAAAAAATTATTAACATATGTCTGCCCTAATTTTTCAATTAAAAGTTAATACACAGATTAGGACATAAGAATAAAAGCCAAAAACAGTGGTCTTATGTCTAAACAGTGTGCACTGTATGACAGGAAAATGTGTTAAGCCCTCTACCCCACCTGCATGCTGCTTAATATGGAGCGTACTAGACACGGCTTTCTGGTGAGCCACAGAAAGGACAGTGCTGCCAAGAAGTTTGCTTCTGTTGTTTCCTTTCCCTTAACATCCATAAAAATTAGTTCTCACCCTGGTTTTAAGGAGATACCGATTTTATAAAAGGAAAGAGTAAATTTCCTTTAAATCAGTCAAGTTAGGATGAGAGACAGGAAAGAAAGCAACCAAAACAATATTTTCAAAAGATTGCCTGAAAAATGAAAAATAAATCATTAAACAAATTGAAAAGCTGACCGAAATTTTCTGTTTACTGTTTGTTTGTTTTAATGAAGAAACAAAAGTCTCAGTTTCATCTTCTTTTTGAAAGTTAACAAACATTTGACTTGTAAATATTGCTTAATTGTTATGACTACATTTTTGTTTGTTGTTCACTGACCAATTTACAACAGATTTAGTGGTGCTCTTTTGTGTGTGTGTGTGTGTGTGTGTGTGTGTGTGTGTGTGAATGTATTAAACGCAGTAAATACCTGCGTCTAAGTTAATAACGATGTAATGTTTTGTGTTTCCTTTTAGAGATCATAAGTGTTACTTGTGTGTTAGGTGAATTGACACAGTACAGTTGTAATAGAAACATTATTGGTTTAACTTTGATTTACATGTTATTTGGGTTTTCATGTATATATCCCTTGATACTTGAGTAAAGAAATTGGAGGGAATACTTTGGCATGGAAGATTTGAATATGATTTGATGATTTTTATATTGCTTACCTGAAACCCTAAGTGAAACACTATGAATACAATAAATACAGATGAGTAATGTGTTAGTATACAGCTTCCTAGAGTATTCCAAATAGGTCAAGTTACATATCAAGTTATACAACAAATATATGCAACAAATCATAATAAAAATGTGAAAGTTATACACTTCTGTGTTCAGATATGTGTAAATGTATCCAGGTGAACACATGAGTTGCCATCTCTTTTCTATAGGAAGGTGTAAGAGCGATGGCTGGGGGTTAAGTTCAGAGTAAGAAATTAACTTTAATTTTACTGATTTCAGGGTGGACAAAGCAGTATTTCTTTGTGGTATTGTTTCCCAATCACTGATATTGAGCAGCTCTTCATGTATTTTGGAGAATGGGTTTATTTGCTTTAGTGAGCTATCTGTTAAACTATTGACTATTTTTATTGGGTATTTTTGCCTAATTGATTGGCTGCAATTCTTTATAGCTTTTGGCTGCCAATCTTTTGTTATCCATATGGATTTTAACTATTTTCTTAATTTGTAGAATTCTTTATTTTCTTTTCTGTGACCATGATGAACAAAAATATTGAATTTTGAAGGATCATTTGTTTCTTTTATGTTTAATTTTCCAAAGAATTTTCTCTTACCCTGGAAGTTATTTTCCTAGGATGTCTTTTGAAAGTCTTAGAGTTTTATTTTTGACCTGTGGGGCTGTAATATAATTGCATTAGCTTTATATGTAGTACATACCAGGGATCAAGATCCATTATATCTACATACATATCCTTTCATTCCATCACCATGTATTCTGGAAAAAAATTTATCCATTGGATGACTTTGGTACCTATGCTGGCAAGAGCTTAAGCATGTATTTGCATCCACTTTTAGACTTCCCCTGCCTTTAATTCACTTGTTTGTATACACAAATATCATTCCTCACTATCATGGATTACTATAGCTGCATAGCAAGAGTGTTTTATGGTTTGTAAAATCAAAATTCTCTAGGATATTTTTCGTGTACATTTTTGTGCCTCTCAACGAAGGCAATTCTGTTTCTTTTCTGTACTTATGTCATTCACCTTTTTTTCTTGTGACTCCTATTCTAGCATGAAACTATGGTTCAAGACAAAAGTGGTCAGAGAAAGATTCAGGCATCCCCTACTGTTCTCTCTCTCTCTCTCTCTCTCTCTCTCCCTCTCTCTCTCCTTGTTCTAGTTATGAAATAGAATTCTGATATAATCAATTGATATAAATGCCAATTGTCATAAATGTAAGAAATCTAAAGCAGTATAATTCCATTAATATCTTCTCAATCTTTTGGCCAGATTTTTATATACATTAATTTTTCATATAGTATAAGTCCACAATTTTAAAAATTATTTTAGTCATTAAGTTGTCTTTTAAAGAAATCGAGAAACTAGAGTTAGTCTTCTGTACATTTCCAATACTTACCTTCTACTATACTCTTTCCTTCAATCCATACCTATCCCATGTTATTTTTCTTCTTTTCTGAAAAACATCAGCATCTTTGCTAATGTGGGTTTTATACCAACAGTTTTTCTCAGGCTTTATTTTACTTAATGCATATTTTATTTTTCCTTTATTTTTTGATATTATGCTTGATACAGAATTCTACCCTGATTTTTATTTGTTGCATTCTTTCAATATTTTAAGGAAGTTCTATTATCTTTAATTTTTATTATTTCACAAAATTCAATTGATATTGTTAATCTGACCATGAAAAACATGTCTCCTGTTAGGTGATAAGAACTTGTATGTAAATATGTTGGCTTGCGTTCTATGGTTATTTTCTTTGGAGGGTGTCTCCATTCAGTGTCTATTCACTTTTACAATCCTAAACTTAGACCCATGGTTTTTAAATCTTTTTTTTTTTTTTTTTGGTACCAGGGATTGAACTCATGACCTCACACGTGCCAGGCAGGTGTTTATGCCACTGAGCTAAATCCCCAGCCCCTATGGTTTTTAATTCAGCAAAACCGACACGTTTTTGTCACGTTTTTCTCTCGTTTTTGCCATCGGAACGTGCTGTAGGCAGCCACTGAATTGGAACGTTACTGTGCCAACTGTACCAGAAGATACAAGCACCGCCCTTTAGTCATGTGGTTACCAGGCTATGAGGAAGCCAGATTCTTCTTGCTAACAACATTCCATAGTCAAGCAACTAAGAAAATAAAGTATTTTCTATGGGAATAGATTTAGAATAGACTTAAAGAATAAATGTCAAGAGAAACTAAGATAAAAGAGGAGTACACAGATGCAATGGAGCACCACTAAGAAGCATAGGAACTGCATAGCAGAAATGTGAAGCAAAATAATCACTGCTCTCAGAAGCTGAGAAATAGGAAGAAGTCTAAAAATGTTAATAGCGAAAGTGACAGGGTGATAGCAACATAAGGAGTGTTATGGATTAAAAACTGGTGGTCAACTTAACACCAGTGGAATTGAATCAGCATGGTGCTGAGTGTAGATGGCACCTGAGGAAAGTTGCCAGCACAGAGATGAGGAGAAGAGTGAGGCGTTGTGAGTTTCTCTGACTATTGCTGTCTGAGCCGTTGGCTGTCCTGGAGGAGCTGGTCATGCTAGCTTGCCCGATGTGAAATCCGTCGTTATCATCAGAGGAGCTCGGGACCTTATTGGTGCGAGTGGCTGTGATTCACTTTGGGGGAGCTCTGTGATTCACTTTGGGGGAGTCCTTACATTGAGCATCACTTCCTGGCTTTAGAGGGAAAGATGTGTGCTGTTTAATATCCAGAACAAACTCGTCATGCTGGCTTCCTGGCATGTGCTCCATTGTTATCATCAAAGGAGCTTGGGACCTCTCTGTCACTGAGTATGGTTGTCGGACTTTTCACAGCAGCCCTGATCCTTATTTTGAGCATAACTTATTGGCTCCAGTGTAGAATCCTCAACCTACCAGCTCAGCTCCTTCACCCCATTGACATAGATTTTTCTGGCTTCCACCACTGACCTTTGGGCCTTCCCAGCAGATCCAGAATACAGACTGGCATGAGTCCTTGTCATGGGCTCTAGACCTCCAGTTGGACTTGTGGGAGGCACCATCTTGAGCTCTAGGATTTCATCTGGACCCATGTGGGACATCGCTGTGGGATCCAGGCCCTTGGCTGAATATTCTGATTCTTTAGTGCTGTGGAAAGATTTCCTGCACTTTCTTGTGTTTAACTCTAGGTGAACATCATAAAATAATATTATAAATTCTGCATCCTGATTGTAATTCTTCTCACAACCTCTGACTACAAGGAGCAATTTAGGAGGCCAGACTTCTAATGATACAGCTAATAGATGTTTTGATTATTATTCTTCTTTCCCTAAAGATTATAGAGTTCAGGGAGTATGGGAGCAATTACCTCTTCCTGAAAATTCTAGCATCTGCCCAAGATGCCGTCATCTGTAAAGATTTATTTTTAAGTAAGTTTATGCATTTTTTTGTATTGTAACAACCTAGTAAGAAAAATTCATGGAAATTATGACATAAAATTTAAATCATGATTGCAGAGAAAGGTGTTTAGTTTATCTCAAGTTTCTATAGCTGTTATTTTGCCCTCTGTGTAAGTGGGAAATGGAATTACTAATAAATAGTCAGTGTATCTTTTTCCTTAACATTTGAAATATTTATTTTGTGTGAAGAAAGATGACATCTTGGAACAAGTTCTTAAATATCTGCATGTTATTGAAGTAGACAAAAGGAAAAATCATAATTTTATAATTTTACCCTTAAGAAAATTACAGCTTGAGTAGAAAAGCACTGAAAATTACAATGCCATTTTCTCATCTAGGAAATTCACTTCAGAGTCCCAATAGTCTTAAAATATATAAAGGCCCTGTAAATTGAACTCATACCTCTTACCTGTAAGTTAGGCCAGGTCTTTTTTACACAATACCATAGATTCTCCAATTCCACAGATTTCTACCCCTAAGAACACATAAATACTTCAGGCCCAGAGCATTCTGCACACCTTTCCCTGGAGCACCCACCGTTTTCTCTGAGTATACATTTTTTAATCCCTGCCTAATAGATCTGTGCATACCTCTCATTGACTCATCCTGAAATGCTTTTCTGTGATGGAAGTCAGGTGCCCTGCTCCGTGGGTGTGGCCAGTTGAGGTGTCCATCTCCTCTTTGAAGGTACCTCCTCTGGGCCCATCTGGCAACATCATGATTATTAAAATTTAAGGATGAATATTGGAAGCAATTGAAATGAGAACTATCTCAAATGCTTTTCAAAAACCAAGAAAAATTATAACTACATGTTGTATCTTTTCCTTTGCACTCCCTGGAATTTAATTGCTTTAACCTAAGCCCTGATTTTACTTGCTCTGATGGTGAACTTGCATTTTTCTTCATCCTCCTATGCCTTAGTTTTCTAATATGCAAAATGTGGGTAATCATAAATACATAGCTTTGTTGTGGGGTTTTAAAAAAATAGCTTATATCCAAACCTACTTGAGCAGTGTTTGACACATAGAAAGTACTCAAATAATATGTGCATTACCATTTGTTGCTCATAAAAACACTTTGACATAGTTACCATGGCTACTAAGTAACTTGTCTTGGGTCACAGGATTGGTAACAACCAAAGCAGGCACTTTTTACCAAGTAGTCAGAATGTAGTTTCTTTGTTCTCAATTGGAGCACTATAGATCTTCCCTGTAAATGGGACAATTCTGAGCTTAATGAGATATTAACATGGTCTCTATGTATTGACCACCCAATATGTGCCCAGCAAATATTTTACTTAACCCCCACAAATAATTTGAAGAATTTAAAGTGAATTAAAATTTACAGTTTGTAAAGAATAAAAATAAGTTCAACAGGTTTAAAAAAATAAATTCAACTGATTTCAGTAGTGAACTTCCTAAGAAAAAGTTTATATGTAGCAGTACATGCTGCAGAAAATTGTTCCAATATTTAATAAATTTTCAGAAAACTGGAATTTTGTATTCACTAAACTCTGAGCAAACATTATCCTTTTTAAAGTTAAGACTATTGATATTCTGTGATTTATACAAAGTGACAAGAGCTGGCTCAAGAAATGATTTTTTTATCATTAGTCATATGGCTTACTTCCTCTTTAAGCAATATATTTATCCAGTTTTGTCTCAATGTACCATGACGGATAGCAGCAGGGTTCATAAAGCATCTACATGAAATAGTGAGATTAAGACCACTGGATAAGACAAAGCTCACTTGTAGTACAGCCTGTAACAAATAACTATCACTTTTGTCTACATCTGTTATTACCTTTAAAAGTCTAGTCAAGTCTCAGAAACTAATCCTGTGAAAATGCTGTACTATTTTTCTGTTGCTTACCAAGTAAAGTCTAAATTTCTTTCACCTGATGCTTCTCATAAACTGCTTTCTAAGTGCATTTCCTGGTTTATGTTCCATTAATTTCCATTCTATATGGTAAATCAAACTTTGTTTATTCATATTAATAATGCATATTAACATTATATTAAAATTGTAAGTCACAGAATGAACATAAGTAAGCATAATGATGGCTAGAAATGGATAGGAAGCTACATACAATGAATGGATTGCTGGTTTGTTAAAAAAAGATAATTAGGACAAATTAAAAAATTACTATTTTCCATCTTTATCTGTTAAGCACTAGGATTGGAGCATAAATCTTGTTTTCTTAGATGCTATTTCCATTTTGCATTTTCCAAATGCATCTAACATTTAATCATTTGCAGCTTCTCTCTCTTTATGTTTCCAATAATCCTCTGCTGTACAGTCTTCAAGACCCAACTCAAATTGTCCCTTCTTCACTAAAGATGTAATCACAATATATGGTGAATATCAAATAAAAGACAAAAATATTGCAGTAATTATACTTCCTTCTAGAGAAGATAGTGTCCCTTTGGGTCTTCTACATAGTCAAATCAGTAAACTTAATACACCAAATAAGCAGAAGCAAGGACACAATGTAGCACTTGAAACACTGGCCAAAGCAATCAGGTAAGAGAAAATAAAGGAATGTATAAATAATTCAAAAAATTAGTATTCCCAAAATACAAGATCTAGTCAAAAAATGGCAACTGAAGTGAATAGACACTTCTCAGAAGAAGAAATAAAAATGAGCCATAAATACATGAAAAGATGTCCAGCATTGCTGGCCAGTAGAGAAATGCAAATTAAAACACTGAGATTCTATTTTACTCTGGAAAAAAATTGTCATCATCAAGAATCAGATAAGAGTAAATTCTGGTGAGACTGTATGGGAAAATAAACCATTCTGCACTGCTAGTGGGTCATACATTAGTACAACTCTATGAAAATCAGAATGGAGATTCCTCCAAAAGCTAAAAATAGAAATTTCATTGAATCTGTCAATTTTCTATAGAGATATCTTCTCAAAAAAAGTTAAAGACATCAGATTATATTTACACATGCATACCCATGTTTACAGCAGCACAATTCATAATAGCTAAGTCAAGGACATGGCTTATATGTTCATCAGGACATAAATGGATCAAGAAAATATGGTATTTATAAATGATAATTTGCCACTTAGCTATTCAGAAAGGTAAATTTGAGTCTTATGCACCTCAAGATCATAATGTAGTGTGAAATAAATCTAATACATAGACAAGCTGAAATAGTGCATGTTTTCTCTTAGGTGTAAAATACAAAATATGCAAATAGATTAAATATCTAAATAAAGGATAGATACCAAGAAACAGGGAGATAGATCTTTTGCAGGTGAGAAGGGGATCAGGGATGCAGAGAGGGAGAGAAAGAAGAAATGGTTGTAAAAACTTAAGGCATACGATGTATGTGTACCTCTCCCCCAGTGAATGAAATAATTATGATATAAACATGTACTAATAAAATGTTACAGTACAAGGCTCACTGACATTAATAACCCTCAAAATATTCCCCATACTTTGAACATACCTATCCCATCTTTCTTGACACTCTCTGAAGCACTTCTCCTAGTGCTCTTTAGTGACTATATTTCATGGTTGATATGCTGTCTTTTTTTAACACAGATTTTTTTTTCAAAAGAAAAGGTAAAAGAAAATTTCATAAGAAGATGATAGGAGAATAACAGTAGTTAATACATTGCATATTATTATCTTTAAAGTAGTTACTCAGAGCACAAAATATGGACATAAAGAATTCTCCAATCGATATTAGCACAAACCTTCCTTTTCTATGAACCAAGAGACGCTAATGGTGCAACTAGTGCTTTTTTCTCCCTGTTCCTTTCCTTCATTTCCTTTCCCCAATTCTTTTAGACAATTTCATCTCATTTCACAATATGTATTATGCATTTTAGACCTTATTTATTCTTTAAATTTGTCATACCAGGGGGACAATACAATGTTTATACATATGAGTGTGATTTATTTCAGTTATGAGTATGGTCTCAAGCTGAATCCATTTACCTACAAATTTCTCAAGTATATCTTTCTTTGTGGCTGAGTAGTACTCCACTGTATAAAAATACTACATCTTTTTTATGAATTCCTCAGTTGATGAGGTTGTTTCTAGGATTTATCTACTATGAATTGAGCTGCTATTAATATGAATTGCTGTGGTATGATATTGTTCATTCTCCTGGGAAGATATCCAGAAGAGAAATACCTAGGCCAAATGACCCCAATCTTAGCTTTTTGAGGAATTTCCATACTTATCTGCAGAGTGATCACACTGTTTTGCACTCTCAATAGCACTAGAGAAGGTTTGCTTTTTTCCAAGCCCTTCCAGCATTTTTTATTGGTTGATTTCTTGATGATAACAGTTCTTTCTGAGGTAAGATGGAATCTCAGTGTTGTTTAATTTGCATCTCTCAGATGACCAGCAATGTTGTACTTTTTTTCATATATTTATTTGTCACTTGTATTTCTTCATCAGAGAAGTGAATATTGATCTCAGATGCCCATTTTTAGATTGAGTCTTTGAATTTGGGGATCTTATTTTTTTCACTTCTTTATATGATCTAGATAGAAGAAGTCCTTTAACTAAGGAACAATTGGCTAAAATATTTTCCCACTCTGTGGGTTGCCTTTTCACTCTTTCAGTGATTTCTTTAGTGTGAAAAAGCTTTTTAATAAAATGAAATCTCAGTTATGATTCTTTGAAATATTTCCTGTTCAGTTTGGGTTTTGTTTATGAATTTTCTGCCTACAACTATGTCTTTGAGAGTTCTACCCACTTTCTCTTCCGGTAGATTTAGTGTTTCTATTTTAATATTTAGATATTTGATTCCCTTTTGACTTTTGTTTAGTGCATGATAACAGGCATGATCTTATTTTTAATTTTCAGCATGTTGAGAGCCAGTTTTCCCAGCACCATTTATTAAAGAGGCTCCCTTTCTTTGGGTGAACATGTTTGGCTGCTTTGTCAAACATATGGTGGCCCAGTACATTTGGAGTTTTGTCTACATCTTCTAATTTGTTCCACTGATCCTCAGGTCTCGTCTTTTTTCTTTCTTTCTTTCTTTCTTTCTTTCTTTCTTTCTTTCTTTCTTTCTTTCTTTCTTTCTTTCTTTCTTCCTCTCTCTCTCTCTCTCTCTCTCTTTCTTTCTTTTGCAAGTATGCTGATTTCATCATAGCAGCTTTATAGTATAATTTCAAGTGAGGCATTGTGATTCCTTCTACTTTGCCTTGATTGCTATTCTAGGTCTCCTCTGGTTCCAAATGAATTTTAGGAACTATTTTTCTAGCTATATGAGGTACATTAATGGTATTTTGATCAGGATTGTATTAAATCTGTATAATGATTTTGAGATACGGCCATTTTCACTATGCTGCTTCTTCCTGTCAATGGGCAAGGGATATTTTTCCATTTTCTGATATCTTCTTTGATCTACTTTTTCAGAGTAATGTAATTTTTAATATGTAGATCTTTTGTTTCCTTTGTTAGATTGACTGTTAAGTATTTCATTTTTTCATGTTACTGTGAAGAGAAGCACTTCCCTAATTTCCCTCTCACTGAGTTTGTTGTTTGTGTTCAGGAATGCTATTGACTTTTGAGTGTTGACTTTGTACCCAGCTATGCAGCTGAATTTGCTTGATAAGTCTATAAGTTTGTTGGTGGAGTTTTTGGGGTCTTCTACGTAAAGTATCATGTCATGTATGAAATAATGATAGTTTAACTTCTTCCTTTCCTATATTTATTCCTTTTATTTCTCTGTCTTGTCTAAGTGCTCTGGGTAATGTTTCCAGAATTATATTGAATAGGAGTGGTGATAGTGGACATCTTTTTCTTGTACCTGATTTTAGAGTGAAAGTTTTCTTTTTTGATCCATTTAATATGATGTTAGCTGTTAGTTTTTCATAGATGGCTTTTTTCAGATTGAGATCAAGGCCATCTATTCTGATTTTCTGAAGGGTTTTTACTATGAATGAGTGTTGGATTTTATCAAAAGCTTTTTCTTCATCTACTGAGATGATCATGTAATTTTAGTCTTTAGCTCTATTGATATGATATACTATATTTATTGTTCTGCATATGTTGAACCAGACTTGCATTCCTGAGATGAATCCCACTTGTTTATGGTGTATTATCTACTTGATGATTTGCTGCATTCTGGTTGTTAGTATCTTATTTAGGGTTTTTACAACTATTTTCATTTGGGAGTTTGGTTGATAGTTTACTTTCATGGTTTGGTTCTTCTATGGTTTTTGTAACAGGGTAATACTTGCTTCCAAGAATAAGTTAGGGAATATTGCTCCCCTTTTAATTCATTAAAGAATTTTAGAAGTATTGGAACTAAGTCTTTTCTAAATTTCTTGTAGAGGTCAGCAATGAATCCATCAGTACCCGGGCTTTCTTTGTTGGTAAGTTTTTAATTATGTTTCAATTTCATTTATTGATATTGAGAGTTATTCAGAATGTTTATGGTTTTCTTTTGTTCAGCTTTGGTAATTCTTGGGTGTTTAGGCATGTTCCATTTCTTCTGTGTTTTCCATCCTATGAAGATAAAGATTTTCAAAGCAGCTATTGATGATCTTGTGAATTTCCATATGTAGTGATTTCCGCATATGTAGTGATTTCCGCCTTTTCATTCCTCAATGCATGAATTTGAGTCTTTTTTTTGGATATAAGTTTGGCTAAGGAGTGCATTTTTAGATGGATCAATGGTTATGTATCTTTTACTGTAATATTATTTAAAGTTAAACATTCACCATTTGTTTCATCACACACTGTAGTCTTTTTCCTAAAGAGTAAAACTCTATAAAGTTCAGAGTATGTATCACTCTCTCTACTAACAATTTTACATAAGCATTCAGTCCTTTTCATCCATGGGTTCAACATGTGTGGACTTGATCATTTGCTGAAAATACTGGAGAAAACAGTGTCCAAAATGAATATTTACAAACTTATTTTTCCTGTTTCCTAAACAATACAGTAAAATCATAATATGCATGGTATTTGCATTGTATTAGATACCGTACTTAGATGTTTAGATGGCTCAGGGTGTAAGGGAGAATGTAAATAGGTTATATCTTAATGCTATTCCACTATTTAAGGGACTGTAGCTTTCATTGACTTTACTATTTGAAGAGAGAAGCCCTAGAACCATTCCCCAAAGACACCTGAAAATTGTTATATTTAAAATTAGTTTTCAGACAACTTTTTTGTCCTGAGACTGATGAAACTGAAGTATATGGTGGTTATGTACTTGGTAGGTCTGTTATTCAAAAGCTGATAAGCATTTGTTTCATTTTTCCCCTTTAGATGAGATTGAGTACATTCAGGATGGTATGGCTATGTTCTCTGCTTCAGAAATTCTTTTTCACTAATATTTCTTAAAACTAGAGTGTCCACCTTTCTTATTTTGCCTGAAACAGTCCAAATGTGTGCATATTTTTGACATGATGGCTAAAAGCACATTCTTTTATTCCCTTAAAATATTCTTAGTACATTTAAGTTTTCGTTTAAATATTGCATTGTTCTGATCTTTCCATTTTTATTGTTCCATCTTAATTTATGCTCCTTCAACAGCAACATGGTTACAAGATAATTCTATTTTTACTATCCTATAGTCTGTTTTCTTACATGTTTTAAGACAACCATGATAATCATTCAGAGCCCAAGTAACATAGGGTACTCACATCATAGAACGAACAGTGGTGAAATTCTTCAGTGACTTTTTATTGCTACCAAAGTAAAACTATTAAGTAAAACTTTATGAAAAATTTTCTTTCAAATATGTCCTTACTTGCTTCTTCATAGTTTAGCCAGTACAGCTAAGCCACAATGCTTTTTGGTGCTGAAGAAGACTAAACATTTAAGTCACGTGTTTGCCATGCTTTCCTTCGGACGCCCCTTTCCCAAACATTTTTCACCATGCAACTCAACTACCACTTCCTCTGGAAGGCCTGTTCTTCACTTCTTAGAATTAAGTCCACTTTTCTTTACACTATTTCTCTTTCTATGTTGGTAGTTAGGATGGAGAACATGAGCTCAGTTTGGGAACACAAAAGAGATAAATAACTGAGTTTCTGAATATGAGAATCATCCATTCAAAAATAATGAAGTTTAATTTTAAGGCCATATCTTAAAATTTGTTTTTTGATGCTTTGTCCCTGTAGTCTCAGAGTACAATGCCAAAAAAAGTCCTCACATAAGTAGTAGTGTCTATATAATATCTACTATTTATTACTATTAAAAATTGACTGCATTATTTTATGTATTTAGTATATGCACATTTATACTTATATTTATAATTGAAATACAGTTAAACTATATGTTGCATAACAGAATATAAATTTTTGAGGTATGTGATTATACAGCTTTTGGAATTTAAGAGAATATGGTAGGAAAATATTTCAAAACATCTACTTTGAAAAATATGTATTTTAATAAAAATTATATTGCTTGATTCTTTTTTAAAGTAAATATTAAGTGCTTATTCCAGTAGTACCTAATCTTTCCTGAATTTGTGGCTTCATTTCTCTTTTCTTCTTTATAATTTAATTTACTTACGTCAACATTTTTATCTTGTCTCTAAACTACTATTTGTTCAGTTTAGAGCTGTAATGCAAAACTCTCTTATAGGTTTAAAATCAGAATTTCCTACATTTTAGTGTATTTTTAAGGGTTTTGGCACCAGTCTGAGTCAACATATTTGAATCATATTTCATTATGACTTCTGCCTTGAATCAGCTACTTTTCTTTGCTTTCACTTCTCTAAAGTCAACATCAAAATCAAATATTGATGTCAACTTTGGCTCCTTGACCATTCTTACAGTCCATCTTTAAGTTCTATACCTTTTAGTTTTGTCTAGAAGTGATCTTCCCTTCTACAAATATATTTTCAGAAAACTCACCCTGCCCAACTGCTTCATGTATAAATTTCTACTGTTTATTCAAATTTCGTATATATACCATATCCAGTAGAGGAGCCTTTTTGAGTCACCTAACATAGTCAGTTTTTGCCACTGATGTTTTTCAGGATTATACCTCGATTTGAGAAAATGTTGGGTGGTAGAGACTCTTTATAATGGGAAAAAAACAGCAAAATTTCAAGGGTTTTACTGAGCTTCCAAGCTCATCTTGGGACTGTCTAAAAATTCACAGAGCTCTACCTTTTAGATTTCTTCCATTTTATGGAAAACAAATAAGACAAAATTTAAAACAAAGTACTAGGAGAATAACAATAGTTAGTGCATTGAGTGTTTTTATTTTCAAAGTACTCATAGCACAAGGTATGAACATAAAAATTCTCCAGGTGATATCAGCACAAAGCTTTCCAATGAAGTAAGATAACTATCTTGTATACTTTTTTCCTTTTCCCTTCCTTCCTTTCCCTTTCCCCCAATCCTAATTCCTCTTTCCTTTTGAACAATTTCTTTCTATTTCACAATATCTATTGTATATTTTGAGCCCTATTTACTCTTTCAGTTTCTCGCATCAGGGAGATAACATGATGTTCATATGTGTGAGATCTCCACTTTGAAAATTTCTATTATGAAAGGATTAGAGTTTGATTTCTGAGAAGGGACAAATATGATCAGGCTCTACTTACCAGAATTGGAAGGGTGACATTTTAAAGACAAGGGGACAGTATAACACAATGGATAAGGTTATGCATGTTTCTATTAAAGAAGTATAATACCTATCTTAGCTCCCATTAGACATTTGTCTACCTTGTTCATTAGTGAGTTCTCAGAATTAAAACAAGTACCTGCATGACAGAACCTCATGTCATGTTTGTTAAATGAGTGAATATAGATGTTTAAAATCTTTGACTTCATTTCTTCAGCTGTTGTATGAAGAGTATAATGAGGTTTAATGAAATAATACACGAAATGTGCATGGTGAGGGCTACACACATTTTCAGTTATGGGAAGGTGGAGTTGGTATATAAAGTCAGAGGTAAGATAAAGGCAACAATATTTGGGTCATCTGCATGCATCAACATTATCTTGATGCCTACTCAAGATGTGGAATTATTTTGCCTTCAAGAACCATAGAATCACTTTAGTAAGATGGCTTGATTTTAGAAAGGAATTTATGACATTTGAAATGACAAGGCATAATAAATTTAAGACATACTGGTTCTCCTAGATTGTAAACTACTATTTAAGAACTTGTTTTGTATATTTGTGATAAAAACATTAATATTTGATAATATTCTTAACAGAACACTTTAAATTTGGGGATGATAGGTTTGGCTGTTCCTTTGATAATGGAAGCACAAATAAAAATTCAGTTTTGTTCGCTAAAGTAAGGTTTATACTATGTTGCGTATATGATTAGTAATTCACTGACAACAGTTAACTAGGGAACACAGATGTCATACCTGAAGTTAGGAATATGATTACAATGGAAGTAACTAGAGTAAGTTTTGGAACGAGTCAAAAGTGTGAAGTGTGGGCTGGAAGAATGTTTGAACCAGATTTTTAAACATAAATGAATTAATGTCTCAGTTTTTCAGCTGCTTTATTTCAAGTGTTATTATTATTTTTAATAGTATGAGTCCTTTTCACATTAGGCAATCAAGCTGGTAAATATAAAATGATGTTACAAAAAATGAAGTTCTATATGGCTATGCTTAATATGAATGTTTCCAATTTTTTTATGTCAATTAAACTGTTAAAAGTAGGTCACTGGAGTCTAATTGTCTTTGAAGAAACTGGTTGAGCATTTTATTTTATTTATTTTTCCCAAAAAAACCTAAAAATATTATTGAAAATATGAAGTGAAACAAATCCAATAATGCTAACTCTTGCAGCTGTTGTCCTGTTAAGAAATAATGTAAACATAAGTGACAAGAATTGGTCTTATCATAATTTATGATAAACCTAGTACTTTAAAATGGTTGTTTAATGTATAAACATACCTAGTCCTAAGTCTTTGTTGAAGCCAAGCCCTTGACTCTTTTAACACTAGGGTACAGATTCATCAGAAATTTACTCCCTATGAAGCTCTTTATGATCCCAACAGCCTTGATTCTTCCAGATTGTTTTATTTCCAAACTATAAATATTGTTTTTTCACTTCTTGGTGTGGAAATTCAGCTACCTCCATATTACATGCTTACTGAAGTAGAAAACTGCCTAATCAGATAGGAAAACATTTGGCTGTGAATAAATCAGCATTTGTCGAGTATTTCAAAGTGTGAAACCAGGCAGACAAGCACATATCCTCAGGGCTCTGCTTTCTCTGCTTCCCTGTAGAAGAATCAGGGGTCTAACATGGCCACCACTGCCATCTGTCCAAATAGTTCAGTTTGTTGCCTTGAATTAACACAGCAGAACTAGTGGGGGATGCAATTAAGATTTTATTTTTACATTTCATCACCAGATGCTCTATAATCTAAAGTTATCCATAAATGTTCAGATGGATTAAGCTCTTTACAAGGAAAACAATGAATGTTAAAGATCAGCTGATTCAGAACAAGTGAAATTGTTTTAGTACAGGTTTTGTGGATTTTATATTTTTTCCAAGATTTTAAATAAGAGTTGCTATTTACTTTATTGGTAGTTAAAATATATTCCTGTGTATTTGAAGAATAAGAATCCTATCTATTAAAGAACAAAGTAATGCCATCAATTATTCTGCCCAACAAATACTTAAATTTCCAATAGTAAATTTTAATTTACAACATTCCACTCTGTAACTCTTCAAAAGATGTTAGAACGGTACAATACCTTCAGAAGAATGCTAAGGAATAAATGAAACTGATGGAGATTATTTTCATTTTCATATAATCCATTGGAGAAATATATCAATATGGAAAAATTTTCTAAGATATTTTCCAGGAAGAATCAATGATGCTGTTTTCAAAGATGCATTAGAAGAAGCTAAATAAAACATGCATATTTACTAAAGGTAATTTACAACTTGAGAGCTAGAAATTGAAATTGGTTTGTTTCTTATGCAATAATCCATGCTCCATTTATAAATTCACTTTAAAATTTTATTCTCTACTGTGCAAAAATAACTGAAAAAAATTAAAGATTGAGTGATTTTCTCAATGGTCTTGAGAGAAAACAAAACTATATCAACAGTGTAAATTTTTATGTCACTTTTTTTGTCCTAGAATAGTTTTAATTTGTGATTATGGAATGTACTAGAATAAAAATACGCTTCTGTTGGTCAGTGCCTCTGTGTGCACTTGCCTCACTGTTTCTAAAACCTTGTAAATTCTCTAGAAATACAATAAATGTTCTCTGGGTAAATGGACTGGCTATTAAGAGACCTCTTATTCTATTAATTATGACAAGCATTTAGTAAGCTATACTGACAAAAATATAAACACAGATATTTTCAATGATAAGAGAAAATTTTTATTTGTAGTTCTGAAGTTAAAATAGTAGATAGGTAGTAATGTATGGGTCAGATATTATATGTAAAATCTAACAAATATTACTAAAAATAAGATATAATTATGATGGTATATATGTAAATACATACATACATACATATTTGTGTTGTTTAGGTTTCTATCGGTAAATGGCACTAAGCCTGGGACTAAATTGTTGAAAATGCATAGAAATATTCATAACCACATACTTTTCAAATATGTAAACCTATAGTTAATTATAAATGTCCTCTGGAATTAAAGACTCTACATTTTTACACAATCATACACACATTTGGATGGATAAGTATAGCTAGATACATAAATACATGAATAGACAGATAATTTAAAAGAGAGACAGAGAGAGTGAGAGAGAGAGAGAGACATAAGAAGGATGAGGAAGAGGAGAAAAGAAGGGTAGGGAGTAGCAACTGGACAAGAGAAAAACAACTAATGTTGGTGTAACTATTCATTCATTTAATTTTAATTTGGGCTTACACACACCACTTCATTTATCTAAGATGTTTTCAAACTATATTTCAAGCATTTCTTTCTCAGTTAAATCTAACACGACAATGATTCTTACATCAGATGATGAACGTGTTAGAGAAAGCTTAGTATTTCCTGTAAATACTGGCTGCACTGGCCCTGCCACCAGGAACATGGCAAGGCCTGCATCAGCTTAGACTGCCTGGAGCCTCCCCCGTGGGGCTGCCCTGTCACCAGGAACATCCAGGAGGCCTGTCTTGGGTGTGGGCTGCCTGGAGTCTCCACTGTGGGCCAGCTCTGCCACTGGGAACATTGAGGAAGCCTGCTTTGGGTGTGGGTTCCCTGGAGCCTCCCTTGTGGGTGCACCCTGCTACCTGGAACATCTCTGAAGCCCGCTCCAGACTGAAAATGGCCCTGGACTACTTCTGCTGGGCCCTTCCTCCCACCTGGAACATCAGAAGACCTAGGCAGGCTCCAGTTAGTGTGAAAAAATTTGGAACTTTGCTCCCAGGTGGTGAACCTTGTACTACAGCAGATTGGCTGTGTCAGTGTGGTGAGTATGCCGCTAAAATAGAGGTGTACAGTGCATAAATAGGGTCAGTAGTAAAACCCCCTCCAACTAACTGTAAGACTTTGGTGAGTCTGAAAAGTGTGTGTTTCCCTCCTACAGATGGAAAACATCAGGCAGAGTGAAAATGCTAAAATGAAAAAGCAAAATGCAGTCTCAAACATATAGTTCACCAGAAGCAAGTATAGGAGAAATTGAAATAGAGGACCCCAAAAGTAACACACCAGGAATCTCTGAAAAAGTGAGTGAGATACAAAAAACAACTCCATCAGGCTATAGAGGAAATCAAATTAGAAGTACTCTCCTATGTAAAGATAGAAATAACAACTTTAGTAAAGAAGTTGTTGAATGCAGGTAAAGAAGAAATAGAAAAAAAAGTACATGAGCATGAGAAACTGATTGAAACTTTAAATGAACAACATAGAAAACAAGCAGAATTCATGAAACAAACTCAAAGAGATATCCAAGAAACAAAAATTCTATTGAAAGTGTGCAAAACTGCCTAAAGGAAGCTGAGGATAGGATTTCAGAACTTGAGGACAGGATGACAATTAGTGATCAGGAAAGGATAGAACTTTCAAAAATAACAAAGAAGCATGAAATGACAATCCAGAAGCTTCATGATGATGCCAAGAGCAATAATATAAGAATAATGGGCATTAGTGAAGATACAGGAGTCCAGGCAAATGACATACATAAAGTATTTATAGAAATAATAGCAGAAAATTTCCCAAGCATGGGGAAAGAATCTGAAATGCAGATAAATGAAGCATATAGAACACCAAACAGTCACAATCAATATAAATCCACAGCCAGACACATAATAATTAAGATCTCAGACATACAGCATAAAAACAGAATACTAAAACCTGTCAGAGAAAAGACACAACTCAACTATCAAGGAAAGCCCATTAGAATCATGGCAGACTTTTCAGCACAAACCCTCAAGTCAAAAAGAGCTTGGAGTGAGGTATTTCAAGCCCTGAAAGAAAACAACCTTCAACCCAGACTGATGTACCCAGCAAAATTTTCATTCAAATTTAATGGAGAAACAAGATGCTTCCATGACAAATAACAACTGAAGAAATTCACATCCACCAAACTAACCCAAGAAAGAGTACTGAAAGACATACTAGACAGAGATAAAGATGACCATAATCCCTAAAACCACAAGAGAAAGAAACCACCAGGTAGGATAAGCAATTAAATAAGGGGAAAAGCAGAAAGAAACAACTGGAACATAACATGGCAAAGCTGAGCCAGTACATATCAGTGATGTGCATAAATATAAAAGACCTCAATTCACCTATAAAAAGAAATAGACTGACAGAATGGATCAAGAAACAGGATACCACAATATGCTGTATACAAAAAACACATCTGACTCAAAAGGGAACTCATAGATTAAAAGTCAAAGCATGGAAAACAGTATTGCATGCAACAGGAACCCAGAAAAAAGTTCACATTGCAGGCAATGTGAACTTTAAACCTAAAATGATTAAAAGAGATAGAGAAGGTCACTACATACTTGTTAGTGGAAAAATTCAAGAGGAACTAACAATTATAAATATACATGCACCAAATGCAGGAGCACCCAACTATATAAGACAGATACTAATGGACATGAAAAATCAAATACACAAGAACACAATTATAACAGCAGATCTTAACAGCCCATTGTCACAAAGAGATAGATCAACTAGACAAAGAGTCAGCAAAGAAATAACAGAACTGTAACATACCTGTGAGCAATTGGACTTAGTAAACATTTACAGAGTGTTCCACCCAACCACATCAGAATACACATTCTCAGCTGCACATGGGACACTCTCCAAAATAGACCATATATTACCCCATAAAACAATCTTAAGTAAATGAAAAGGTACTGAAATCATACCATGCATAATATCTGACCATAGTGAATTGAAATTGGAAATTAATGGCAAAAGAAATTGTAAAACCTCCATAAATACATGGAAATTAAATAACAGCCTTTTGAACAACCAGTGGGCTACAGATGAAATTAAAAAAGAAATAAAGCAATACCTACAATTCAATGAAAATATACAAACAACATACTGTAATCTATGGGATGCAATGAAAGTGGTCTTAAGAGGGAAATATAGAGCAATAAACTGTCATATAAAGAAAATAGAATGAGCACAAATAAACAACCTAATGCTCCATCTCAAACTTCTAAAAAAAGAAGAGCAAGCTAACCCCAAAGCTCATAGAAGAGAGGAAATTGTAAAGATTAGAGCAGAAATCAATGCAATTGGAACTAAAAAAATGCAAAGAATTAATGAATCCAAAAGCTGTTTTTTTTTGAGAGAATAAACAAAATTGACAAACCCCTAGCTAACCTTATCAAGAGAAAGAAAGAAAAAACCCAAATTCATGCAATAAGAACTGAAAAGGGAGAAAGTACTACAGATCCCATGGAAATTCAAAAGATCATGGATACCTACTTTGAAAATCCCTACTCACATAGAGTGGAAAACACAGAGGAAATGGATAGATTTCTAGAAACATATGAACCACCAAAGCTTAACCAAGAAGATATAGCAATTTTGAATAACCCAGTATCATCTATTGAAATTGAAAATGTAATTAAAAACTTACCAACAAAGAAAAGCCCAGATCCAGATGGATTCACAGCTGAATTCTACAAGCAATTTAGAGAAGATTTGATGCCAATACTCCTTAAACTCTGCAATGAAATTGAGAAGAAAGCAATCCTCCCTAAATCATTCCTGGAGGCAAGTATTACTCTGATACCAAAACCAGAGAAAGATGCAACCAAAAAAGAGAACTATAGGCCAATCTTACTAATGAACAATGATGTAAAGATTCTCAACAAAATACTGGCAAATAGAATGCAGCAAATCATCAAGAAGAATATACATCATGACCAAGTTGGGTTCATTCCAGGAATGCAGGGATGGTTTAACAAATGCAAATCAATAAATGTAATACACCACATCAACAGAGCCAAAAACAAAAACCACACGGTCTTCTCAATAGATGCAGAAAAGGCTTTCGACAAAGTCCAACACATGTTTATGATAAAAACCCTTCAGAAACTCGAAATACATGGTGTCTACCTTAACCTTATAAAGGCCATCTATGACAAACAAACAGCCAACATTATAATAAATGGACAAAAACTGAAAGCTTTCACTTTAAAATCAGGAACAAGACAAGGATGTCCACTATCACCACTCCTTTTCAATATAGTTCTGGAAACACTAGCCAGGGAAATCAGACAAGAGAGAAATAAAAGGAATAAAAACAGGAAAGGAAGAAGTTAAATTATCACTATTTGCAGATGGCATGATACTCTATATAGAAGACACAAAAATCTCCATCAAAAGACTACTAGAAGTAATAAAGAAGTTCAGCAGTGTAGCAGGGTATAAATTCAATGCTCAAAAATCAATAGCATTCCTGTACACAAACAAAAAACTCACTGAGAGAGAAATTATGGAAATATCACCCTTTAAAATAACATGTAAAAAATGAAATACATAGGAATCAACCTAACTAAAAATGTAAAAGACCTACATGCTGAAAATTATACTATGCTGAAAAAGGAGATTGAAGAGGATATTAGAAAATGGAAGGATATTCCTTGCTCTTGGTGAGGAAGAACCAACATTGTGAAAATGGCCATACTCCCAAAACTGTTATACAGATTTAACACAATCCCAATCAAAATACCATTGGCATACCTCACAAATCTAGAGAAAACACTACTAAAATTCATTTGGAAACAGAAGAAACCTAGAATAGCAAAGGCAATTCTAGGCAACAAAAGTAAGGCAGGAGGCATCTCAATTCCAGACTTGAAACAGTACCATAAAGCCACAGTGATAAAATCAGCATGGTACTGGCAAAGAAATAGACCTGAGGATCAATGGAACAGATTAGAAGATGCAAACACAACTACAAAGGCACTCAGCCACCTGATATTTGACAAAGGGGCTAAATATGTCCCCTGGAATAAGGATAGTCTTTTGAATAAATGGTGTTGGAAAAAGTGGCTCTCCACATGCAGAAGACTGAAACTAGATCCAAGCCTATCACCATGCACAAAACTAAAGTCTAAATGGATCAAAGACCTAAGTATTAAAATAAAAACACTAAATCTACTGGAAGACAAGGTAGGTAGAAGTCTTGGAGACATAGGGGTAGGCAGAGAATTCATGAACAAAGCACAAACTGCACGGGAAACACTTCAAAGAATCAACAAATGGGATGTCATATTATTGAAAAGTTTCTGCACTTCAATGGAAATCACCACCGGAGTGAAAAGAAAACCAACAGAGTTGGAAAGAATTTTAGCTAGCAACCCCTCAGACAAAGGACTTCTGTCCAGAACATATAAAGAATTGAAAAATATCAAGCCCTCCAAATTCAAAGACCCTCTCCAAAAATGGGCATCTGAGATGAACACACAGTTCTCAGAGAAAGATATACAAACGGCAAATAAATACATGAAGAATTGTTCATCATCACTGGTCATTCAAGAAATGCAAATTAAAACAACACTGAGATTCCACCTCACTCCGGAAAGAATAGCTGCCATCAGGAAATCAACTGATAACAAATGTTGGTGAGGCTGCGGGGAAAAAGGAACACTGCTCCACTGTTGGTGGGAATGTAGACTGGTGCAACCACTATGGAAATCCATATGGAGAATTCTCAGAAGACTAGGATTGGAAGCTCCATTCAATCCAGCTGTTCCCCTCCTGGGTATTTTCCCAGAAGAACTGAAAAGTTCATATATGTGCACCCATATTCATAGCAGCACAATTTGTGATAGCTAAATACTGGAAACAACCAAGATGCCCAGCTACTGCAGAGTGGATGAAAAATATGTGGCATTTTTATACAATGGAATATTACTTGGCTATAAAAAAGGATGATTTTGAGGCCTTCATAGGCAAATGGAGACAACTTGAGACTATCCTCATTAGTGAAATAAATAAGAATCATATTTATAAATATCATATTGTGTCTCTAGTGTAAAAAGTAAATAAGAACTACAAGTGTAATGTAACCAAAATGTGTACTTGCTATTGTAAAAAAGAGAGGAAAAGAAAGTGCTCTAAGGGATATAACTGCATGTAAATTTGAGTGTGTGTAAAATAGATGACCATATTGCTGAATCTTTGTTGGATCTTTGAGCAGAACTGTTTGTAGTCTCACTGTTTGAATGTCTACTATGTACCCTTTAACTTTGTAAATGGAACAATTACATCCAACATGAGAATATGTAATTTATAAACTAGTGATTCCTTGTTGGGTTTTTTTTTCTCATTTTCCTTTTTTTTCTTTCTTTCTTTTAGAATTCTGTATTATTGCTACCCTTTTTTTCTGTTTTGCTTTTTTTCTTCTCTTTAAATAAAGTTATAAAAATGTAAAAAAAAATACTGCCTTCACTGAAACAAGGAAAGACACACAGTCCTATGGGACCTTCTGGAGCATCAGTCATGTGAGATGCAGTAAAGAAACTCACAACTAGTTACAGTCAATGTCATCACCGTGCCAGTATGAGTGCAGGCATTTTTTTCTCATCATGGATATTGCATTTCACTTCCACCTCTACCCAGCCACTGTAGCATTTATCATATTGTTTGCATATTTATTTTTAGAATGAGGATTCTAGTAAAAACCAAGGGCATATTTTCCCTATTACGTTTCTCCCTCTCAGACAAGAATCATGTAAGCATCTCTTTGACAATAACTTTGTAATTAACTATAGATTCTTACTTTACTTCTGAATAGGCAACAATTATAAATATCCTTATGGCTTGTCAATAATATATATTTTGTAGTTTAATACTCATTTATATTGGAAAAATTAAAGAATAGAAGTATGTGCTTTTCCCAACATTCTTTTAAAGTTTGACACTATAATGATGCAATGCTATTAGATTTAGACAGTCTCTTCCACAATTTCGATAATCAACTGAGAGGAGACCAACTTCTAAATAATGTTAGAAAACAAAATAATTTACCTCAAATTAACTACTTTCATCAAAGCAAACCTTGCAGTTCTGGCTTTAATTCCTCTCTGAGCAACAAAATGTAAACCAGTGAATGCTTTCTAATCTTAAAACCATTAAACATGAGAATTATGTAGAATGGAAATAGTTAATTACTGAAGGAGCAATTTCCAACAGAAAAATTTATTTAAAATAGTTTAGTGTTGATGCTTTCTGCAGTATTACTAAGAGTTTTCTTTTGAAGTTTAAAAACTTCAAAAACTTATGGAAGTAGGTTATTTAGGTAATGTAGCTTAGAAATTTATTTTTAATTTTTTTTATTTTAAAGAGAATAAAACAAAATAGGGCAGATTTAAGCAGATCACAACAGAACAATGTAAGCAACACAGCACTTCACAAAAAGACAATGGGATATTAACAGTAGCTATCATAATGTCTTTTTCTTTGAAATAGTTGAGCTTAGCTTTAGACACAATAATGTCAAACATAACAAAATAGAATAAAACCACTCAAGAGAATGAAAGTATTGCAAGGCATTCTGAACCAAATAACCGAAGATGAACAATGGCTACTATATTATCTCATTTTCCATAAAAAATTTGTTTCTGCTATCATATATATTAAAATCCAATAAGACAAAATGTGATAGAACCAATGGTAATAGAAAAACAAGAGCATGGTAGGACTTCAGAGCAAGATGATATCAAATCAACAATGGCTGCCATATTGTCTTTTCTTCAAAGTAACTATTCATACCATCACAT
>PVLA01008980.1:0-81397 GCA_004027455.1 Hydrochoerus hydrochaeris
TGTTCATTCAAAGTTTCAATCAGTTTCCCATGCTCATGTACTTTTTTCTCTAGTTCTTCTTTAGCTGCATCAACAACTCCTTTACTAAAGTTGTTATTTCTATCTTTACATGGGAGACTACTTCTAATTTGATTTCCTCTATAGCCTGATGCAGTTGTTTTTTTATTTCACTCACTATCTTTTCAGAGATTCCCGGTGTATTACTTTTGGGGTCCTCTATTTCAATGTCTGCTATACTTGCTTCTGGTGAGCTATATGTTTGAGACTGCATTTTGCTTTTTCGTTTTGTCATTTTCACTCTGCCTGGTGTTTTCTATGTGTAGGAGGGGATCACACACACTCTTTTCAGACACACAAAAGTCTTACAGTTAGTTGGAGGGGGTTTTATTGCTGGCCCTATTTATCCCTTGTACACCTCTATTTTAGGGGTATATTCACCACATTGGTACAGTCAATCCGCTGTAGTCCAAAGTTCACCACTTCACTGATATAGTTAATCCACTGTAGTCCAAGGCTCGCCACCTGGGAGCAAAGTTCCAAATTTTTTCACACTAACTGGAGCCTATTGAGGTCTTCTGATGTTCCAGGTGGGAGGGCGGGCCCAGCAGAAGCAGTCCAGGGCAGTTTTTAGTCTTGGGTGGGGTTCCGAGATGTTCCAGGTAGTAGAGTGCACCCACAGGGGAGGTTCCAGGCAGCTTACTCCTGATGCAGGCTTCCTCTAAGTTCCCGGTGGCAGGGTGGGCCCATGGGGGAGGTTCCAGTCAGCCTATGCCAGATGCAGGCTTCCGCTAAGTTCACAGGGCAGGCACACGGGAGAGGTTCCCGGCAGCTTACCCCTGATGTAGGCTTCTGCTATGTTCCTGGTGGCAGGGCGGGCCCTCGGGGGAGATTCCAGGCCTTATCTTTGATAAAAGGTCCAAACATGTCCACTGTTTATGATCAGTCTTCTAATGGAGTTGGCCACACAGGAATGCAACAAAGTTCAGGTGAAGAATTCATTTTTGGAAAGTTAAATATCTTCCAGCTCTGAATCGGGTCCCCCAACTTCACTATGGCAAGGTTTCAGGGTCTCCCAGAGTCCTTCCCATGCACTGTTGTCACTAGAGGTCAACCAACATGCCCAGCAAGTTGAAGAGCTCTCAGCAGTGCTCTCGGGATACCCACTATCATGCCATGACACCGGAAGAACCTTCTCATTTTTTTTATGCCCCCTCAGTCCCTTTCCTCAGAGTACTATAATTTTTATTATAGAGGTCTTTCATCTCCTTGGTTAGGTTGATCCTTACATATTTCATTTTTTTTTGAAACCCCCATAAATGTGATTGTTGACCTAATTTCTTTCTTCATGGGTTCATCATTGTTGTGCAGAAATGCTGTTGATTTTGTACCTTGCCACTTTGCTAAGTATTATTTATTAGCTCTAAAAGCCTTCTGGTGGGGTTTCTAGGTTGATTGCTGTGGCTAAAGTTTCTAGTATTATGGTGAAGAGGAGGGGAGCAGACGCCCAGTCTTTCCTGTTCCTTATTTTAGAGGGATCAGTTTCAGTTTTTCTCCACTTAGTATAATGCTGGCTTTGGTTTTTTTTTTTTTTATGAGTTTGAGGTAAGGCCCTTCTACACTCATTTTTGTCAGGGTTTTATCATGAATGGATATTGAATTTGTCAAAGATTTTTCCTGCATCTATCAAGATGATCACATTATTTTATGGATGACCTTCTTACTCACCCATACAGGTTAGCCTGCCCAACTCAGAAGAGGAAGATGTCCTTCCCTCTTCCTCCGCGTCCTTTGCAATCAACCCCAGGCAATCAATGGTCCATTTTGTCACTATAGACAGTCACTTTTGCATTTTTTAGAATTTTATGTAAATGGAATCATGTGGTTGAACTGAACTTTGTTTTGTTTTGTGGTCATTCAGCACAATTTTTTGAGATTTATCCATGTAGTATGTGCTAGTAGTTTCTTATTTCTGTACAGTATTTCAAGGCATGGATGCATTATGGTTTGTTTAGCATTTCATCTGGTGATGAACATTTGGATTGTTTCTCTCTTTTAACTGTTCCAAATAAAAGTGTAATAAATATTCACGCACAAGACTTCATGTGGATATGCTTTCATTTCTCTAGTGTAAATATTTAGAATAGAATGGCTGCATCATGGGACAGGTGTGATTTAGCTTCTCAATAAATTATCAAACTGTTTCCCTAATTTTTAGATCATTTTACATTCCATAAGCAATATATGAGAGTTTCAGTTGTTTCCCATCCTTGCCAATACTTGATACTGCTGGTCTTTATAGTACTAGCCATTCTGAATGGTATATACCTGACACCTGACACCTCACTCTGGTTTTGTTTGTATCCCCTAGTGACGAATGACACTGAGCATCATTTTCTGTGTTCATTAGCCACTGATTATTGCTCTTATTTTGTAAAGTATAGGTTCAAATAATTTGTCCATTTTTAAATTGAGTTGGTTGTCTTTGGGGCTTTACTTAAAAAAAAAAAAAAAAATATATATATATATATATATATATATATATATATATATTTCTGCTCTTTTTTTCATGACCTTTTTTTTCTTTTTTGTCTTTTTCAGACAGGGTCTCATTTTGAGGCCCGGGCTGGTCTCTACTTGCAATGATCCTCCTGTCTCAGCCTCCTGAGTGCTGGGATTACAGGTGTGCACCACCACGCCTTGCTTTCCATGGCATTTTTAACCCACTAAACTCACTTTATGAAAGGTTAACCAGGCACCTAGGAAAAAGTGAACTAAGGTTAATTAGCTACAATATCTCAAATATAGGGTCTCATACCCCTTCTTCTAACCAGGAAAAGCAGCCTACTGCCCTTTTCTGTCTTAGGTTCAAGTATAAAAGGTGCACAGCCCATGGTGCTCGGCACAAGTATCTGTAAACGCTACCCTACGGGCATCAGTGGCCATGCTTCTCACAGCTGTCTACACAACAGCTGGGTGTAGAACAAAGAGTATGGCCAGAGAGGATTGGCAAGCACCTCGTTCCCTGACCCATATGCAGAAATGTGGGCAAGAAGAAAGTGAGGCAGTCTTACAACATGAAATCAGCAATCAATTGTTGTATGTGTCTTCCTAACTCAACCCAAAGCAGACTCCAACATTCCAGGGCTGTGAGACCACACACACTCAGAGCCCTCACTTGGGGAAATGCTTCTCCTCACTGCTGACATCTCCTGCCAGGTGAAGGAGCTCAATTCTGGCCATACTCCTGCGTCTTAGTGCACTGTGACTCATTTTACCCTAAATGAGGTTAACATATACTTTCATAAGAATCAATTTAGAAGCCTCAAATGCTGCATTTTCCCCATGGGGAGATAACCTGGGTCAGCCTGGTCTTCCTGGGACGGTAAGGATTCAGTATCAGGAAGCCCAAGCTTCATTCTCTAAAAAAAGTTCCTTAAGAAAAGTGGTATTTTACCTCCATTTGTCATGTTCTTTGTCTTCTCACATGATTAAAACATGAGCAGGAAAAGGAAGTGATATTAGCAGAACCCAGCTATATTCTAAATATTTATCTATAAGCCTAGACCATAGCTCTCATTTTCCCATAGAGAAGATGTGATATGTTTGTGACTTTTACACAGTCAACCAAGAAGAACTGTTTTACCCATGATTGCCTGGTCACAGTAGAACTATTTTCCCCCCCAAGGCAGGGCCTTGCTATGTAGTTCAGGTTGGTCTTGAACTCACCATGTAGCCCAGGCTGACCTCCAACTTGCAGTGATCCTCCTGCCTCATCCTTCCAAGTACTGGGATCACAGATGTGTGCCACCACACCTGGCCAGAACTCTACTTCAAGGGTGAGCTTTCAGTGATTCTTTCTATAGGGTATGAAGAAGAATGGGACATGATAATTAATATATGTTTTTGGTTTTGTTTGTTTTTCCTTTGGGTGCTGGGACTTGAAATCAATCCCCATTAATCTGAGTCAGTGTTTGACTATTTGGGTAAACAGAAGAGAGCTACATCTGAGCCATTTGGGATTGGAATTTGGGAATCCCAAGATGGCCAAATAGACTCGCCTGTTTCTTCACAAAGTAGAATCAAAGCAAGAGGTGACAGCTTCATTCTGAGGTTAGTGACCATGGGGAAACACTGAAAGTCAGCAAGAAGATATTGGACTTTTAGGACTGCGATTTGATCTGTCAAGTACTCCTGTTTAGCTACTTTGGTCCTGCAATGAGGTGGTACCATCATCAAGCCCTCTGGAGGATTACCTAAAACTTAAAATTTTATCCAGATTAAATAATGGCTGGCCCAAGGCAGATCCTGTGGACTCATGTGCTTCCCCAGCCCCTTCTTCTTTTCTTTCTCCTCCTCCTCCTCCTTCTTCTTCTGGTAGCAGGGATTGAACTCATGACCTCACACTTACCAGGCAAGCGCTTGAGCCACTAAGCTAAATCCCCAGCCCCTCAACGGAACTTCTTGAGGCCACATCTGCAGTGTCAGCTCAAACAGAGAGCTTGCTCTCAAGTGTATAAAAATGCATGCTTTGTTAACACATTGCAGGGCCTCTGACTCCCTGAAACCTGACAACCATTGTGGTTCCCCTAACAGAGTAAATCATGACTGCTGGCATGGTTCACACTTCCTCACATGCACAATTATCCACATATGCCACAAACACAGCGTGACCTCTTTCTAGGAGGCCTGTATTCTTGAAATGACAGTTTTCATGGTTTTCTTGATATCTGTGAAATCAGAATACTGTTATTTTTTTAATGTTGACCAACCTTTGTTTATCCTTAAATACTTTCCACTGTCAAAACTTTTGTAGAATTCTTTATAAAAGTTAATTCCATCACTAGATAATTAAGTTGACTACTGCCCCAGTGTTCGCAGTAGCAAAGTAGCTAGATCATTGATTGTTTCGCAAGAAGATGCCCAGATGGGACTGTCTGAAGCTGAGATTTATTTTATGGACCAAAGGACTTGTGAACCTCAGTCCAGCTCCACTGGGCTAAGTTCTTTAAAACCCTTGATAGTGTCTTACCTTGATATACCTAATACCTGGTAAGTGCTGCACAACACTCACTAGATGTTTGTTAAACAAAAACCCAACGAACATAATTAAAAACTTTTTTTCCTCCTTTTTAAAACTAAAGACTGTTTCTCTAAAAAATTTAAGAATCAGAACTTCACTGACTTGAAGGGAAACTTTTTTAAGTGGGGATTTCAATTTTGATGGTAGCTTTTAAAAATATGTAAGTATTTTTTGTCCTTTACTTCAGAAAATAAATACCTGTTTAGAAGAATACACATTTTAATTTAATAAATAAAAACAACATTTTTAATGTTGACTGATTTACAGTTAATATTTCATGTATTTGATAGTTTATGTATTACTGTCTTAAAAATGCCTTGTCAAATTTATGGTTCTGTGCTATTATTTTTGGAGATTTGCAAGTTATTTATATAAGACTCTGTTTCCAATGTGTTGTGTTTAAATATATGATATTTTCATATAAAAAATTAAAAAATAATGAAGCCCACAGAACTGTTTATCTATAGGACCAAATACCTTTTAAACCTTATATGCTTCTCACTAACCCTAGTCCCTTGATAGACTAATAGTACAACCTCCCTAGATTCTTTTTTTATGCCTCCCCAGATTCTGTAATGCTAATTATTTGTATCTTATTTAGACAATAAATTAGGCTAGCCAATATTTTCCTCTCTAATTCAGGAAAACATTTCCAGAGAAGTGGCTTGTGGAAAAGCAGTCTTCTCAGCTCAAATATTTAATTGATGATGTTTTGACAGGTCTGTCTCTAGTTCTGGCACTCAAATGAATTTTTTAGCTGGTGGCTACTTAACATGAACAAAGTCCAGGAGATCATTTAATTGGTACCAGGTGCTTGAGGCATCTCTGTGCAACATGAAGCGGTGAGCAAGACAGAGAGCTCCCCTATTCCCCTGGAGCTTCCCTGGGCTGATGATTACTGAGGGATGGGAACAAGCCAAGTGTAGAGGGCCACCTGGTCAGCTCCCATTGAGTAAAGAGCAGTCACCTCCAATTTAGCTAAAGCTGGCCCTGTCTCCATGTATTGATAAGTACAGAGCTGGCTAAGCTATTTCCTTTTCCCTTCAGTTGGCTCTAAGCAATATGAACAGAACTGGCTGAAGTACTGATGCATAATCTTTGAAGCCAAGGACAGTGCTGTTTCCCTGCCTCAGTGTCTCCTTTTAAATGATTGAGCCCAGACAGATGGCAGAGCCACACAGCTCCAGGGTTGTCAATTGAGTTCAATCCTTGAGAAAAGAGGCTATGACTTCCCAGGGCAGAAAAGGTTTGCATATTAGAATTGAAGCACCAGCCCCTTAAACATTAAATGCTACCTCAATTGTGTTATGCAGATTGGTCTTTCTGCATATTCTCTCTCTAGATACAGCAGAGATGCTTTCTGGCCTTCTAGCTAACTCAGTTCACAGTATTCAAGTACTTCTTGTCATTCTCCCAGTCACTCATCCTCTAGTCACTCTCTTCTTCATGAATTAATAAAATCTGGTTAGTCCCTGGGTTGTGGCCTTTGTTCTGTGAACCCTCATCTGGACTGGAATCAGGACCCTTAACTAGGAATATGTCTTAGTGTCTTTGTTCTCACCGTGGGTTGCATTGGAGGAGGTAGATTGCAGTTAGCTTGCCGGGATTCCAATAATGTCTCTGTGGGATTGCAAACACAAGCTTCCTGGACCACATGAGGACAGGAAAAGGGCCTCTATAAAGATAATACAATTACTTCAGACAGCAATGAATGCTAGGAGGGGAAAAAATGCAACAGTGGGTGGGGCTTCTGGGACAGGAGATGCTACCTTAGAGTGCTCAGCAGAACCTCCTCACAGGAGTTGAAATCTGACCTAGAACTGATTAAAAAGAAGCCTGTTGCTCAAGCATCAAGAGAAAAGCTCAGGGAGAAGACACAGTCAGTGCAAAGGCCCTGAGACTAGAACAGGTTTTGTGTGTTTGAGAAGCACCGTGATGAGGAAGGGATAAAGGGAAGGCCTGGTATCACAGGGTCTTAAGGGATGTATGGAAGAGTGGAGATTTTGTTTGCAGTGCAGTCATAGGGGAATCAATCTAGGTGTGAGACCTCCAAATGATATAGAGGAATTAAGCTCCCAACCTACTATGTCCACGAGTTCATGTTCTCTAAAATCAAAGAATGAATTTTAGGAACAATGGAGGTGAAGAGTAGAATATATTTATTGAGAGAAAGAAAGCTCCTGTCTGAAGAGAGACAAAAAGCGGTCCCGAGCAGGTTGCCCAGAACTCTGTCTCTTCCAGGGACTTTCATAGAGTAAGACCATGGGTTCAAGGTGGGGAAGGACTGGGAACTCACAGAGCAAATGGGCATAAGGTGGAACATAACTATAGTTAGCCAATAAGATCAATAGTTCAGGTAAAATTGATTATATTAGGGACAAATGGGAAAGCAAGTCATGTAGAAAGCAGGCATTCTTGGAGTTGTGACCTTTACCCTAGAGGGATGGGATAGTGGCTCCAGGGTAAAAGGGAACTAAGTAATTAGAATATCAGTCTTTAGGGTGTGGATTCATTTGTTTGATCCTTTGTCTTGAGGCCTGGCCCACAGCAGGAGGTGTCTGTCTCCCCCACAGTTGCCAGGTGCCTGCACTGGCTCCATTGAGGACCCAGCCCTATCTCACTGCCTATAATATTTCTGACTAACTCAGCTGCCTGCAACAATCGCCCCTCTGGAGAAGTAACGCAAACTGCCGTGAGGGGAAAGGGGCCAAAGACCGATCTAGCTGCTTCAGGCTGAACAGTGTCGCAGTGTTTGAATGGCAGTCCAAGGTACTTCCACAGAGATCATGTCTAGAGGCCCTCGATAGACACCAGGCATTTTTATCTTGGGTACACACACAGCTTCAAGTCTGGAGGAGACAAAGCCAAAGAAACAGTGAAGTATGTGTGGACCAAAGAGTAGAATTAATAAGACAATTATGAGTATAGATAACAAAGATTTTCACCAAGAGGAAGTAGTAATGGCTTTCTATAAGGAGCTGCCATGCCAGAAGAGTGTTAAATCTGAGTCAGTAAGCGGGGTGTTTAATAAGACTTTTCTGGCGGCGTATGTATGAAGAATTATCTCAATTTCTTCCTCCTGTTCTGGCAAGAAGGTGGCAGGATTTAAGGAAGAGCTTGTCTTTATTTGAATGGCTGGTCCTTCTAGATGTAGAGCCTGGTAGTTAAGAAGTCAGGTGTTGGACAGCCATAGACTTCCCTTAGAAGAAGTCTTGTCACACGGTGAGATATAATACAATGAGATTTTTGCCTACAGTCAGCTTGATTGCCCCTGGCACTAAGAGAGCTTCAGCTCTAAGGCCAGCAGGCCATCCCTTTGCTCTTTACCTACTCATTCAGATGCCCTATTTGTTGTTAGCAGATCTTAGATTTTGAGTAAGCACTCCCAAAGCCATGCCTTTCCTCTCATCTACATATAAATTGAAATGGCATCCTGTGGGTAGGCTCAGGGCAGGGGCACTCAGAAGTGTTTGTTTAAGCTTTTGGAATGCAGCTTGGGAATCAGGTTCCCAGCATAAAATATGGGTATCTGCCTTTTGGGTCTCTTTTATAAATTGATAGAGGGGTCCTGTAATCTCTCCATATCTGGGTATCCAAAGGTGGCAAAAGCCTGTAACTCATAGGAATCCCCTTAACTGTTTTAGAGTTTTGGGCTATGGGAAGGAGAGAATGGGTTTAATTTTTTCCTTTCCTAGCCTTTGGATCCCTTTGGATATAATGAGGTCTACATATTTTACCTCAAGACAGCAAAGTTATGCCTTAGCTTAAAGGATATTGTCTCTGTTGAGGAAAAATAGTAGAATCTCTGAGGTGTATCTGTACTGGGGGAGCTCTTACTGCCCTACCTATTCTACCTTTAGTTGCCCACACTTCAGGATTTATTTCTGTCTCCACGAGGGGAAGGCAGCGTACCTGACCTGGGTGCATATGTATCACAGTATTTAAACATGATAAAATATCTCTTCCTAAGAGAGGAACTGGACTTTTAGGCATAATCAAAAATGAATGCATAAAAGAAAACCATTCCAGTTACAGCCTAAAATGTTGTGAAGAGTAGTGAATTACCTCCTCGCTAGTGACGCCTTTCACTGAAGTGTGGTGACTAGAAGGAAGGCCAGGATTGAAAAGCAGGCCCAAGAGGCTGGCACCAGTATCTAGGCTGGGTTTTTTCCCCGCTCTATAGTCATGATGACCCAGGGCTCCTCTGTGGAGATGACAGTTCTGCCAGAGGGAGAGGGATGTGAGTGCCCCGGTGCCCTTCAGTCCTCCTGGACCAACTGATAGGATGGGTCTGAACCATGGGGCCTTGGCCTCAGAGGGCAGTCTGACTTCCAGTGGTCACCTCTGCAGTCAGGGCATGGCTCAGGGGGCTTCTGAGTGCAGTCCCTCTTAAAGTGACCTGGCTTGTGGCAGCGATAGCAGGTCTGTGTTGTTTTTGAATTCTTCTTGGAGTCCCGAGAATCAGAACTAAGGTTTGAGTCTCTTAAGGCTGCAGCAAAGGCAGCTGCTTGGTCTCCGTCTCTTTGTTTTCTGTCCTTGGCTTCCTCCTCAATACAGTTATAAAATACTGAGGAGGCAACTTTTACTCAAGTATGAAGTGAACTCTCTGGAGCAAAGGCTATCTTTTGTAGCTTTTTTCTAATGTCTGGAGTTGACTGAGTAATAAACATGTCTTTAAGCAAAATCTGTACAACTTTATCGAATCAGGATCTATAGACATGTTTTATTATTGCCTCTGATAAATGATCTAAGAAGTCAGAGGGGTTTTCACCTTTTTCCTGAGAAATAGCTGGCAATTTAAAATAACTAGATGGCTTGGTTTTTGTCTTTCTTAGACCTTGAAAATGTCTCCTGTTCCAATCTCCTGTATTATTGGCAGGCCACTTGGGGTCTTGGATAGGAACTGCTTGTATCCCAGTGGGAACTGGTGTTTCCCCTGGCTATCTTTTGGCCTTCTAAAAGTAACAATATGATATTCATCTCCAAAGGCAATAGCAGCTTGTAATGCTGTCTCTCTCTCACTAGAAGTCAATGTCTGATTTAAGAGTAACATTACATCTTTTTAATCTAGTTTATATACCTGAGTAAATCCTCTATAGACATCAATGTACTTATCAGGGTCATCTGAAAATTTTCCTAGTTCTAGCTTAATTTGCTTTAAGTCACTGAGAGAAAGAGACCTATGAATGGGAGTGGTCTCATAAGGATTATAATTATACCTGGAGCATAGATAAAATTATCTTTTAATGCAAAGAAAATTTTAACATACTGTAGCTCTAACCATTTTTCTTCTTTTTTACAATATCATTTTAGTTGTACAAGAACATCATAATTAATACTTCCCTCTGTATTCCACTTTGGCTCTAGGGGATAGGTAGGCCACACACTCTTGCAGAGAAATATCAATTGACTCTTTTTCAACATGGAAGGGTTGAATATCTTCCAGTGCTTACAGATGCATTTCAAAGGAATTAGGGGCTTTGGCATTGTGTTGCCCATGTCTGTAATATAGAAGCAAGGCATAAATATGAAACCTTTTTGTACCCGAGCATTGAACTCAGGACCTTTTATTGAGCTATGAATGATATTGGGCTATCTATTATGCAAATAAGGGAGATAAACAAAGTGTCCCTTTTTACTTCTATTTGCTAGATAGTTCCTAGACTTCTCTGGGTTGACATTGCTCCAGAGCAGGTGGATGCTGGCTGGAGAGAACAGAAGGTGGATTCAGGTCAGCCTCTCCACCCCCCAGCCTGACACGCAATTCTATCTACCCAGATAGCTCATGAACTTTGTCTCCATTAGGAATGCTTAAACAAGGAAGCATAACTTTGTAATAAACTATTTTGCTTATTTTAAAAGTGAGTTGGAAGTAGTACGTTTTTTTCTTTCTCTCTAGAGATAGGTAGAACAATTGACTAGAGGAGTCCTGCCCTGTGCACTGGGCAAACGAGTCTCCAGGCATTTGTCTCTCACTTAATTACCTAGGTAACTTTTCCTAGTAATAGAATAAGGCTATACTTTATTCAAATTTTTATCTTTGAAGCTCACAGGTTAAGTTTGTAAATCTAGCAATCATAGTTTACCTTAGAAAAAGACACACTTTTTCTAGGCACATAGAAAATAAAAGCCTATTTACTCTTAATTAACATATGTAAGGCACAAATGTAAACCCTTTCCTGCTACATGCTATGAAATGTAAACAACTGTTGAAAGCTGCCTCAGCCTAATCTCTGAAGGTGGGGGAAGGTAGTCTAAGTGATTTGAAAAGCCACTGAAAAGTTTAGAAATAAAGATGATAGAAAAGTGGAGATTTTCAGTGGTCATGAGCAAATGTCCACTGAGGAACCTTTGGGTGTCCACCAGAGAGTTGCCCTGGCCAGGAACCTTCAGTTCTCAGTTTCTATCAGCTCAGATAACCAGAGATCAGACTCCAGAAAGGAATCCAGCTGTCTGTCTGGTCAACATTCCATTGACTCCATTGGCTTCAATGGGGATTCACCAAATAGATTCTGGGGAACATGTCCTCTGCTTTTGAGGGTGGCAGCTGCTATAAGAGCGATTAATTAGCTGGCAGAATAACCACTGTTCTTCAAAATTCTGTAAGGGATAGTTGAAAGCCTGAGCAAAATCATTACCTACTGTCCTATGAATGTATAATAAAGGTTTTGAAGATTGGAGAGCCTCCTTATTCTAATGTGTTTAGGTCCCATATGTGGGCTGCTTCCAGGGACAGCTTCTTCCTCTGTCACATGGAAGCTGGTTCTTCCCACCGTGTCTCAGGTTTAATCTCCAAAGGAGATTTGTCCAGAACATTGAGCCGGGACATGGCTCTTATGTGTGTTCTCCTGGACGGGCACAATTTCAACCAGTGTCTTATCTGACCCAGACACGGGGTATGTGTTCTTTATCTAAGATGACTTTCCTGTCTTTGGCATCAACAAACACTCATTTTCTATGGGCTTAACTAAGAAGCTAAAGGTTTGTATAGAGTTTTTCCTCTATAAGGAAAGTAGAAAGTGGGAAATGAGTAAAGAGGTAAAGTCAAAGGAAGGAAATGGAAGCAGAAAAGTTCTGACATTTCCTCTAGAGTATACAGGAGGATCAGAGCCAGTCTGTCTCAGTGAAACTTGTCCTCCAAGTCTTAAGACTGGCCACCAGCCTAGTGCTGCTTAAATGGTAGAAGGAGTCCCAGTTTTTTATTTTAGGTATGTATATTTTCTAAGTCTGAGCTAGATTTCTATTTAAGAGAACCATTTTATAGAAGTGTACATTAGAGCCTGTCAGAGATGTTCTAATATTTTTTAATGCTATTGTCTAAATACAGTCAAGCAGGGAGTACCAGTGACTTTAGCAACCAATTTAAATTTAACTTGTATAAGAACAATAATAATACACCATTAAAGAAATATCATAACTTATAAATTTCACATGTTTTAGCTTAGATTTACAATGTCAATAAAACTGTATGAGATAAAGCAATTAAAAACAATGGGCAAATAGCAAGCAATTTAGCACAAGTTATAAACAACTGGCAAAGACAGAGCAAAATTTGAAACATAAAAATTTGTTACCTACACAAGTTCCAGTCCAGAGTTTATGAAACAAAAGTAGACTCTCACCTCTGTTCTGTGATCTTGCTGGGGCCTCCAAATGATATAGGGGAATCAATCTAAGTGTGAGACCTTCAAATGATATAGGGGAATCAAGCTCCCAACCTACTATGTCCACGAGTTCATGTTCTCTAAAATCGAAGAATGAATTTTAGGAACAACGGAGGTGAAGAGTAGAATATATTTATTGAGAGAAAGAAAGCTCCTGTCTGAAGAGAGACGGAAAGGGGTGCCAAGCGGGTTGCCCAGGACTCTGTCTCTTCCAGGGACTTTTATAGAGTAAGACCATGGGTTCAAGGTGGGGAAGGACTGGGAACTCACAAAGCAGATGGACATAAGGTGGGACATAACTATAGTTAGCCAATAAGATCAATAGTTCAGGTAAAATTGATTATATTAGGGACAAATGGGAAAGCAAGTCATGTAGAAAGCAGGCATTCTTGGAGTTGTGACCTTTACCCTAGAGGGATGGGGATAGTGGCTCTAGGGTAAAAGAGAACTAATTAGAATATCAGTCTTTAGGGTGTGGATTCATTTGTTTGATCCTTTGTCTTGAGGCCTGGCCCACAGCAGGAGGTGTCTGTCTCCCCCACAGTTGCCAGGTGCCTGCACTGGCTCCATTGAGGACCCAGCCCTATCTCACTGCCTATAGTATTCTGACTAACTCAGCTGCCTGCAACAGCAGGAAGGCATGGAAGCCATTCAGGCAGCAGCAAGCCAGGCCAGGTCTGCCTTCACCACCCTAAAAGAGCTGTGTATCCACCTGACTCTCTCTAGCCCTGCTTGGCCTCCTCCACAGCCTTCATTGCAGTATGAAATAGCTTTGCCTTTTGTTGGTTTAGTTGTCGGTTAAACATGCCTTGTTCCCTCCCCTGTCCCTAGCACCCAGAACAGCTGGCACATAGCATATTCTCAGTAAACAGTTACAGAAGAATGAGTGGATGAATGCCGCCCCATTGCGTTTCAGCATAGGGATCAGGGAACACAAAGTAAGCAAGAAACGGACCACATTGGTCTCTAGTCTCAGGGCACTGGGGTAGCTTACTTTCCAAAATTAGTTGTCATAGGCAAATGATTCACAAAAGATAAATTATAATCAAATAAATAAGTGGGGGGGCAGAGATTTAGCTCAGTGGCTTAAGCGCCTGCCTGGCAAGCATGAGGTCGTGAGTTCGATCCCTGGTACCAAAATAAATAAATAAATAAATAAGTGGGAAAATACTTAACTTTTCACTCAACTTAAAGACATGATAATACTAAAACAAAAGTGAGTGTTTTATGTTTTTTTATAACATTACATTGATAGTATCTGGCTCTAGTAAGGGTGCAAATAATATGCTTACAAATTGCTACCTGGCTTCAAAAAGAAATTTGGAAATAGGTATTAAGAGCTGTGAAAAAGAGGCTTACCCTATGAGAAATTCACTTTTGAAACTTTATTCTAAGAAAATAATTTTTTAAAAATTATTTTGAAGGCAGTAAAATACAACCAGCCAAAACTAGAATAAAGCCAGTCAAGACAATGCAGTGAAATTGGTACAGAACTTCATAGCAGGTTACCGGGATAACAGTAATAGGTACCATAGTATATCTTGTTATCTTCACAATAGTTATCCTTTCAATCAGGTATAGCAAAGTCAAACCAAAAACAGAACATCATAAAACCTATCAAAAAAGAATATTGAATAGAGCAATACAATTAATCAAAATAAGGCAAAACAGTGATAACAATATTTGCCTTCAAAGAGATGGTAGAAGGAAATCCCCATGTTTGCTACATTGCATATGGTCAGCCTCCCAAGAGATGCTCAGACCTCTGGCTCCCATTTGCTAATGGGGTGGTGGTGGTGATGGTGTGTGTTTGATTCTCAGCCCACACACTGGCAGGTTCAGGGCTGCCTACCAGGGAGGTGAGTGGGTTCCTTTGTGCCCAGTGTCCTAAATTCCAACATGGCCTCTAAGAAAATAATGGCAGATGAAGGAAAAATTTTATGTGCAACCATGTTTGCTGCAGTGTAACACACAGCGTAAAAAAGTCAAACAACCAGTCCTCAGCAGAGGATCGTGGCTCAGGTGATGCCAGCCGGCCACTCTGACTGTTGCATGGATGCTGCCGTCCTGAGAACTAGAGCAGCCACAGAGGAAAGGCCCTGACTCTAGCACGGTAGGATAGTGCGTGAGCAGGTAAGGGTCTTTTTCTAAGTTTAAAAATATGCCTCTGGAAAGATAAGTCCTGGAAAGCAAAAGACGAACGAATACGGCCTGATTTGTGGGTGGGCCACCTCTCCTCACACACACCCAACATGAAGAAAAACAGGAGCTCTCTGCAGAGCTTTCTCAACTCCTCAGGCGTCCACAGGACAGGTGTTGACTGTTGAAGTCTTGGCTTGTAAAATTTCATAATTGTTAGCTTACCCACCTGTGAAATTTAGTCAGCAATTTGAAACTCTTTCTTACATCACCAGAGACTTTACATACTTCTTAACTACATTTTATTATCTGTTTTCTGGAATTCAACTCTCGGGGTTCTATCAAGGGGCTTCCCCCAGGAAGTACTTTGGCCTCTTGCAGCTTCTTCCTCCACTTGCTGATTGACTTGATGGGAAGTTTGCCTGAGGTGAGAAAACTGGCCGCAAGTGTAGTTCAGATTTCCTGGTCGGTGAAGTGGTGAGTGGTTTGGGAGATGTTAACACTGCCCTCAGGGATGCAGGCCCTGGCTTGGGAAGCCATGAGGGAGAACGGAAAACAACAGGAAGGGGTAGGTTTGTGCCTGGGTGAGTTTACCATGGACCTGGCTCATCCCTGTGTTCCTTCCCCAGTCCAGCTGTTGCAAAACCAGAGACTGTGCAACCAAGGCAGTTCTCAGGGAGCGCCCCCAGACTAGCAGCGCCAGAGGGCCTTGGGAACTTTTTAGAAATGCACGTTCTCAGGCTCCAGCCACGCCTCCGGAATCAGCAGTCTGTTTCAACAAGCCTCTAGGTGACTGTGAAGGTGAGCAGGTTTTGGAACCACTGCTCTGGAGGCTCATGGGAGGATTTTAAGTGTCCCCAGACTGGGCATTAGGTCACATTTATTTGCTTAGGGGAAAAATTAAGCCTTTCCAGTTTATTCCAGTTATGAAGGAATCTCATTGGCACCCAGTGTATCTTTATATTGGTATATTTCCCTCATAAGGAAGAGAGATCACATTTCGGGCACCAAGTCCTTGGCAGGCAAACATGTCCACCTAAAATCAACACCTCATTTTTATTGTACTTATTTTATCATTACTTTCTGTTTATGGCCAAGGAAACTAATTTTGTATTTGTAGTGGTGACATAAAGTTTATTTAAAAGGTAAATTCATTTAGATTTTTTTAAAAGTCCTCGATTTCAAGAAAAAAAATACGTTAAGAGTAGAGAATGACATGTGGTGTGTCAAGAACCCCGAGGGTGGTACAAAGTTGCCTGAAGCTGGGGACACAGCACAAGGGCACTCTGCAGGGAAAACGGCAGGGACGAGGACCTTTGAAGTGAGGGGGTAACGCGGTAAGTAAAAAATAAAAATGAATTTTGAACCCAGTGAAAAGTGTCACGTCACACTTTAAAAAAAAGAAAATTGGACAAAGCTGATCCTAGAGCTGAACTCTGAATTATTTCCTGATAAACTTTTGACAGCTATTCCTGGGTGATCCCCGCCTCCCCAGGTCAGACCATCCTGGGCAAACAGCATGACATTTAAATAGGCAGTTGAAGCTGGAATTCAGTTGGAAACTACCCCTGTAATGGTTAACCAGACCTTCCTTTTTATTATTGTTATCCAAATTACCTATGAAAGTTCTCTTCCAAGAGAAAATCTTTGATTTTGCTTTCTGAGGCAACTTTTTCTTTATGGCCAGTTTCAAATAAAACTGACACACAAGAGGTAGCGTGAGCACTAGGAATCCTTGGGTACCATGACACTGAAGCTCGTCACCCTCAAAGATAAAGAGCCTGACCTGGCTTGCTGTTGGCAACGGGGAAGGGAGCCAGGCCTCACACAGAGTGGTGGGCAGGGTATTTACGTGGCTTTTGGGGAGGGGAATCATCATTCATAATAGCAAAGATAGAACAATGTCCATCAGTTGATGACTGGATAAGCAAAATGTGGTATATACCCAATGGAATGTAATTTGGCTGTAAAAAAGAATGGGGTCCTGATATACAGAATGGCATGAATGAAACTTGAAAATAATTAGCTAAATGAAAGAAGCCAAGCACAAAACACTATGGTAAGTCTATTTATATTAAGAGTCCATAATTGGGAAATATACAGGCATAAAAAGTAAGTTAGCTTAGGGATTTGGTAGGTGGAAAAACAGGAAATACCAGGCTTGGAAATACCAGTTTCTTTTTGGGATGGTATTAATGGTCTAAAATTAGTTGTGGTAATGAGTTGTGATGCATTGAATTTAAGTGACTGAATTATACGGTATGTAAATTTTACCTGAATAAAGCTGGAGGAAGACGGAGGAGGAAGAAGGGAGAATTATTTTAAAAGTGAGCTGGGATGGATTAGGTAGAAAACCTTCCAGGGCAGTTTTAGAGATAATTGCCTTAAAAGAAATTTCTACTCAGAGGCTTCCTTCTCCTATGTGTAACCTTTTGTAGTGATCATAGAGTAAGGATTTTGAAACATTGAAATTGCATCAAGCCCAAAAAGCAGCTATTGGACCTGTGGTTTAAATTCAATAAAATGTCTGATGCAAATTTGTACAAGAAGGGAGAGCTTGCTTTTCTTTAAGTTTTAACCACATGGGTCAGATACAAAGCTTTTTAACATTACTTGGGAGCCTGTATTATTCAACTTTCCTATTGCTAGGACATAGCACCTGAAATCTACAATTTATAAGAGGAGAGGTTTAGTTTGACTCATGGTTTCAGGGATTCAGACCATGGTTTGCTGGGTCCAGGGCAGGAACATCATGGCAAAAGGGTATAGAAGAACATGACTGACTAGTTCATGGTAATTGAGAAGCAAAACAAGACAACAGGGTCAGAGAAAAAGATCAGAGAATATATGTAATACCCAAGGTCGCAACTCCCTGACCTACTCAAACACACCTAGAAGTCTGCTAGTCCTGAAGTGGCTCCCAAGTCAATTCAGTCGACATGCTTAATGATTGTAGATTCATCCAACATTAATTGTTAAAATACCTTTATCACAGTATAAAATTGGCATATAAATGGGATTTTATTATAAACTGAATTCATTAAGAAGTATTATCAAACTTTCAGCAAATGATTTCAAAAGCCACTCACTGATTGACAGTAGTACTTTGTAAGTTCTGCTCACTTAGAAAAAAATATTTGTAGCCCTGTGCTCAGAAGCTTGCAATAAAATTTTACCACTGCTAACCATCAAACTGTTATATATAGGGTGAGTGAGTACACTCAACTTTTGTATCTGATAAAAATTTATGGAACTGTAGGGTGTGGTGGTGCATGCCTGTAATTCCAGTACTTGGGAGGCTGAGACCGGAGGATCATCAGGAGTTTGAGGCCAGCCTGGATTACATTTTGAGTTCAAAACCAGCCTGAATTACATAGCAAGACCCTGTCTCAAAGCAAAACAAACAAACAAAAAAACCGGTAGCTAATCGACAACTTGTAAGATCCATCTGAACTGAGTCAATGTGGTGCTGGGTGTGGTTTATGTTGGATTGATGCCAACAGCATAAAAAGAGAACTGGAGGGGAAGATGGGGTGCTGTCGTTTCTCCTGGAGAAGCTTGTTGCACTGGCTTTCCTGACACAACAAACTCAGCTGCTCTCATCTCTGGAGGAGCTCAGGTCCTCACAGTCACTGAGGATGGGTGTGGTTCTCCTTGGGGGAGCTCTGGTCCTTCCTTACCTTGAGAGTTGCTTCCAGGCTCCAATGCCAATTCCTTAACCTGCTGGCACAGATCCTTCAACACACTGGCACAGATTTTCAAGCTTCTACCACTGACCTTCAGACCTTCCCAGGGCAGATTTTTGATACAGACTTGCATGAGACATCGTAGTGGGCTCTAGGCCTCCAGCTGGACTCATGAAGACACTACCATGGGCTCTAGGTCTCCAGCTGGACTTGTGTAGTACATTGCCGTGGACTCCAGTCTCATAGCTGGATTCTTTGGGTCTCTAGTATGTGGACAGATCTTCTGCACTCTTCTGTATTTGACTTGATGGGTTAATATAAAATAATCCTATAAACTACGTGTTCTATGTTAAATCTATTCCCTCACAAATCTTTACTACAACAAAAACAAAACAAAAATTCATGCGACCATTGATGGTTATGTCTAATGAGAGTGACTAAAGTTCACTGCTTACATTACTTGCTCAGTAACACATTACAGTTTTTGCAAAATATTTGCTTATTAGGCTGGAGCTCAGTAGTAAGCATTTACCTACCTTGCTCAAGGCCTTGGGTTTGACCCCCACACTGCAAAAACAAACAAACAAACAAACAAACAAACAGAAAACTTTCTCATGAATAATGCAGCAAATGTAAATAAGATTTAAATAGCTAATATTTTTCATAAACTTTGTAAATTAGTCTAATACAGATTTTTCTGGGTTGATATATTACTACTGCTGTTATTTGCAGTACACCTGAGAGGATTCCACCTCAGTTTATGTTAAAATATTGCTTTCTCAACTTCTTTGAAATAGTCTTTCTTAAAAAAAAAAGTCAGACTTAGCCAGGGTAGTGGCATAACCCTGTAATTCTAGCACCCAAGAATCTAAGGTAGGAAGACTACCACAAATTTGAGGCCAGCTGGCGTTATATAATGAGTTCAAGTCCAGCCCGGACTATATTGAGAGATCTTGTCTCAAAAAACCAAAAATAAATAAATAAACGCAGCTCTATGGAGATTTAATTCACATATCAGGAAGTTCACCTATTTAAAGCACATAGTTCCATTTTGAAAATATACTTGCCTATTGTTGTTTCCCAGACGCAAGTCATGCAGGCTAAGCTCTTAGTCATTCCAAACTCATCACTGACTCTTCCAGGAAACAAGTGAGTAGTTTTGATAACAATTATCAGTTTATCACGACTCAGAGAAGTTTTAAAATGAATGACTGATAATGTTCTCAGCTTTCTGAGCAACCAGTCTCGCCAAAATAGTGTCCAGTAAATGCTGAATGGTCTTGAGCAATTGTCTTTTCTTGGGACATGTTTTTTGGCTGCCGTCAGTGAAATAATATCAGCTTGTGCCTTACTTGGTTGACAAGCGAGCGCTCATGTACTTGCTTTGGTGCGGCTCATTTTCTTATCTAATTTTATGAAAACGTTCTCTTGCGATGAGATATTCTATTTTAGATTGTCCATGTTTTCCCTGGATGGTTGCTTTCTTGTGAGTTGGAAAAATTGTGGTCTATAATTAGGGTAATAATATTAAAACAATCTGTTATTTTATCCTACCTATATGTGCAGTGCTTTGCCATCTGATTGGAGATTCCATGCCTCTAAAAAAGAAAACCATGCTGACTTGCAGGTATGACATGTGAAGCCTATTCTTCTCTTTTCTTATTTTGACATGATGGGCCTGTATTACTAATTTTAAAAAGAAGGGAAATTGTCAAGGTATGGCCATACCCATGGAATTTGAAACATTGTTGAGTTATATTTCAAACAACATGCCAGGCCTCACTGTGATACGATATGAACACTACACATAATCTTTGTCACAACTACTCAACTGTATAGCATGGAAGGAACTATAGATAATATGCAAACAAATGAGTGCAGTCATGTTCCAATAAAACTTAACTCATGGACTCTAACTTTTGAATTCTATAATTTCCACATTTTATGAAATATGACTCATTTTTTTCCAGCTACTTAAAATATAATAATTGCTTTTAGTTTGTGGATCCTCCAAAAGACAGGTGGCTGCAGAATCTAACCCATGGGATGTGACTGCCAATGCCCAGCCTGAAAGTCTGGGGACACACAGCTCGTGGCCTAGGTCCTCTTCCCACAGAGTGAGTTCAGAAATCTGAGTGTTCACTTTGAACCTCGCACGATCTCCAGCCCTGATCCTTGGAAGACCACCTGGAAGACTCTCCTTGAACAAAGAGCAATTATCTCCATTATGGAGAAATCTGGCCCCATCTCCACATAGTGATATCTAGAGAGGTAGCCGGGCCACTTCTTTATCCCCTCAATTGGCTTTAAGCAATGTAAACAGGGATGACTGAGGTGCTGATGCATAATCTTTGAAGCTAGGCGACAGTGACAGTAGCTGTTTCCAAACCCTGTGACTCCCAAAAGATATGGTTAAACCTGGCAGGATGAAAAGCCACTAGTCCAGGGCTGTCAACTGGGATGAGTCTCAGGATAAGAGGCTGTGACCTCCCAGGGCAGAAAAGTTTACACATCGTAGTTGAAGCACTGATCCCAAAACATTAGATATGACCTCAGTTGTGTTAAGCCAGTTAGTCTTTCTGCATCTCTCTCTCTGCATATTTTTTGTTTGTTTGTTTGTTTGTTTGTTTTTTGGAGACAGAGTCTTGCTATGCAGTTCAAATTGGCCTTGAGCTCACTTTGTAGCCCAGGCTGGTCTCAAACTTACAACGATCCTCCTGCCTCAGCCTCCTGAGTGTTGAGATTGCAGGCGTGAGCCACCATACCCGGCTTCTCTCTCTGCATATTACAGAGGTGATTTCAGGCCTCCTACCTAGCCCAGCTCACAGCACTCACATGCTTCCCACTTTTCCCACAGTCACTCAGCCTCAAGCCACCCCCTTCCTCACCAGTTAAAATCTGTGTTGGTCCTTGAGTCAAGGCCTTTTTTTGGTGAACCATTGTCTTGACTTAGGACCCCTTGACTCCCCATAACTATAAATATATCTTAGTGTCTTTATTTTTTTAGTGGGTTATGCTGAAAGTGGTAGCCTGGCTAGAATTCCAATAACTTTTCCATAGGATTACAAATATAAACTTCAGTCCAGGAAGCACTCTCCATACTAATCTCCGTGAGAATGCCCCAAACCACCATCTTTTTGCGGTGGGGGGGTGTGCTTAGGTTGAATGTTATAAGACATCCAATGCCCTTAACTCTGAGAAGCCAATTCTGTGGGAATGTCTGTTTAGACTAAAACATTGGTCATAGAGAAGCAAAGTAACAAGGAGAAATGTGGCAGATATAAGGTTGATCCCAGATTTCAAAAACCACGCTCTACCCACTGCCATACCACACTGTTTCTGTTTGTCATGCTGACACCTAGCAGTCCCCAGTGACTTTGCCTCCTTCTCAGAGTTCTGCCTTCTTAGTCGATACAGCTGGGCTTGCTGGTATACCCACTCCCCTACATTTCTGTAGCTCCCATTCTTCTATGACACAGACTTTTGATGACAACACAAAGCCTAGAGAATTAGTAGATGTTTAGATCCCAGACTCTTACTAAAATCCTTCCATGAACCAGCTACATAACTCCAGGAATATTGCCCCTTTCTTATCCTCAGTCTCCTTGTCTGTAAAATAGGAGTAGGAGTTGAGTGATACCCTCATTTCCTGAGCTCCTTTCCTGTTTCTGCCTCCCCTGAGTCAACTGATTCTCTACCATGTTTTACTACCCACATACCGTGATGTTCCTTCCCATAGTAAGAACTATGGGAAGTTACTATTGATAGGACCAGGGAGGCATGAACTCTGAACCATGCTTTAGGTTCATGAAACAATAACCTATTAATAAACATAGCTCCCCTGAAATCCTCACTGATTGGTCTAACTACAAGGACACTCAAGAAAAAATTAACCAGAGAGGCCAACTTGATCTTCAGTGGATATACAAACTAAAGAGAGAACAGAGCATTATAGAATGGGGACGGGCTGAGCTAGAAGCTCAGTTTTCAAATGTTTATCAAGTACTGTATCTATTATGTGTCCCCAGAAGAAGGTAGAGTTAATAAAAGATAGATAAGTAAAACCAAAGTCTCTGCTCTTGAGGAGTCCATAGTCTTAATGGTTGTGGCCATTGTTAGTGAAGGTTAACCCAGTAGTTCTTTGGATAAAATCATAGTCCTGGGAAGCAAGAGAGGAAGAAGAATGTGTTTCTTTCCTTATAATAGATTCTCAATTTGTTTCATAGTTCAGGACAGTTGTGGCAGACTTATGTATAGCATGTGTGCAACGGCGGGTTGTTTGTATCACTGAAAGCTCTAAAAGGTTCATAATCACTGGTTCAGGAGATTGTCAAGAATGTGATAAACAGAACAACACAAAACAAGCCAGGTATACGGTGCATTCCTATAATTGCCCTCAGGAGGCTGAGCCAGGAAGCAAGTTCATGGCCAGCTGAACTACATAGCAAGATCCTGTCTCAACAAAACAAAACAATAAACAAACAAACAAAAGTCAAACAAACAAACATGGAAGTATTTGAAACCCATGGCATAATTCAATTGATTTATTCATGATGTGAGCTACAAAATATTTTACATGTATGTAGTACTTACACAAGCAAACTATCACAGTGCTTAATGGGTTCATTTAACTCTGCTGACAACTTTAAGAGGTGGATTATATGATTACAGTGGAGGCTGTAATAATGTGCCCAGGGTCACAGAGCTGGAGAATGGAGACGTGCACAGGGTCTATGTGAGTGGCATCTGCTGCCTCCCACATTCCTCAGCTTTGTGACCTACACTGGGCCTTTGAGCAGGGCTTCAGAGTGGGGAATGGAAAGCTCTCCTTTTTGTACAGTTTTCAAGTGATCATGGGAAGCTGGTTGTAGCTGAGAAGCCTCACCTTGTGCCCAGCGAAGACGGATCTGTGTACCCTCCACATCTGGAGCCCACCTGTCTTTGTACAGAACCATACCTTGCCTCCCTTGTCTCCTGCTTAGCTAGCTTTGCTCACCTCTGTTCCTGCAGAGCCCCAGCTTGAATCCAGCCCCACCCCCCGGACTCTTGGAGCAGCGGGAGTGAGTGGGTGGGAAGTAGCAGGGGCACACTTGTCATCAAAGTTCCTGCCTTGTGCATGGGACCTGAACAGCTCTTGCCCTGGTATACATTACTGTACAATGATGGCAATGGTCTAACATGGCGGAAGGCCACAGGGGGAACACTCACCCTGACAGCCACTTCCTTCCTTTTCCTCTTTGGCCCAAATTGCAACTTCTTTTCCCATTTGCATGAAAGAAAATTCCAATCAGTTCCTCACATGTCATCAGTGTCCGCCCCCTGCGCCACTTCTCATCAGAGGTCATGTAACCCTCTGTCCCTCTGTGTCCGATTGGAGGAAAAAGCCAAACCATTGCAGACTGTAGGCTCCTCTCTGTGTCCTCAAATAAAAAGTCCACTTGCTCTTTTATTCTGCTTCTCTATTGTACCAGAAAACGGTAACATTTTGGTGCTGTGACTTGGATTGGCAGTGTTTGTGAGCATGGGGGTCACTGGGGTCACCCCCAGTCTTGAGCTCCCCTGCCTAAAGAGCCACTTTTCCTTTTGCTCCGTCCTTCAAGATTTATATAACTTTTGTCACCATGGTGGCAAGTTGCCAGAAATCCTTTGTGTCCAGGCCTTTCTCACTTTGAGGATATGTTCTTCTCTCATTCAGTCGTGTACAGCAGCCCAAGTACTTCTGGCTCACTCTACTATACCAGGATCTCTTCCTTTCTCCCCACTGGACCCTTAGATGATGTGCTTCCTGTTTTACCTCCTCTTCCGTATCCCCTTGGCCTCCTCAACCAGAGGTCTCTGAGCCCCCGTTTCATTCTCTTCCCTTTCCTCGCCCCCAGCAGTCTCTAACTCTTCCCTTACTTCCTCTTCCCAATCTCTGATTCCTCAGTCCCCTCACCTGAGCTATTTATCTGGTTGGACGGCTCCTCTTCCTTCCCCCCTGCTCCTGCATCACCATTCTCCCCACCAGCTCACCATACTTGGTCTCACATGTTTCAGCCACCTAGCAGGCCACATGGTATTCAACTACCATCTTGCGATCCCATACACATAGTCCTTCTGCAGCTACCTTGCTGCAGCTCATGTGGAGGACAGACACCGTTTTGCCGTTCTCCACCATGTGACAGTTCACTGCCATCTTGTGACAGGTCACAGGGTAAATGGCCACCATCCTGGGGTCCCTCATCATGGGATCAGCAGTAGCCATCTTGTTGCAGGTCGCATGGTCACCAGTCACTATCTTGTGCTTCCCTGTCACATGGTGGTAAGTGGCCATTTTGTGGTTGATCACCCTGTAACTGCCCACAGATGCCTGCTGGGCAGCTGGCTGCTTAGTGGCCATCTATACCTCCACTCCACAGCCTTCTCAGCCTCAGTCCCTATTCCCCCTTCGGGAACAGGCTGGTCCCAAGGGACTAGTTCATATTCATGTTCATTTTTCTCTTGCTGACCTATTTCAGATTAACCATAAATTAGGTTCTTTTTCTGTTGACACACAAAATTATATTAGAGAGTTGAAATTTATGACTAGTTGTTATGATTTACATTTCAAGGATGCTTATGTGATTCTAAACACTACCCTCAGCTCACAAGAGTGAGCTCAGCTATGACAAGCAGCTCAAGAAAAAGGCGATCATAGACAAAAAACACATACTGCTGCAGAGGCTGGGGATTTAGCTCAGTGGCATAAGCACCTGCCTTGCAAGCATGCGTTTGTGAGTTCAATCCCCGGTACCAAAAAAACCCAAAACAAAACAAATACTGCTAAGAATGACCCTGGGTCTGCTATTCTTATTTCAAGAGATCTCTGTTAATTAACCTACAAAAAGGTTCTCACTAGTCTATTTATTATAGTTCAAATTGGCCAATATCTTTGAGTGTACTCTATATAAGGTATTTGCCTGTTAAACTATATGTTTCCATGTCCAATCTGTACGGATCATCTATATATGTTTCTTTGAATATCATATCCACAAATAGCTGTTCCTTTTTATTTGAGCTCAACAATTTTTTCTCTTTTCCTTTTTCTTTTGTAATTTTAGGTCATTTAATCAAAGTTTGTTTGGGTTATAGATTTAAAAAGCATGCTTCAAAAAAAATTAAAAATAAAATAAAATAAAAAGCATGCTTCCACCTGTATTGCCAGCTGGTCAAAGTGATGCTAAAACTGGTTAGACAAAATCCCTTGGGATAAAGAAAGATTAAACAGGACTTCAACTGATGGATAAGAATGCAGCTACCTGATAACATTAACCACGTTTTATTCATTAATTGGAGGCCCCAATAATCTTCATAGCCTTGTGGGAGACACCCCAACTAAAGTTATAAAAATATATTAAGGTTCTTGATCCTAATACAAAGGTTTCATATGGCTAAAAATTCAACATGCTGATCTCTGTCTTCCCTAACTCTCTGATGGGACCAAACCAGATCCTCCTATATCCCCTGGAGATCTAATTTATCTTAAATCTTCTAAATCCACAGGGCTACAACCAACTTGGAGTGGCCCCTACCTGGTCTTCCTCACAACTCCAATAGTGGTCAAGGTCACTGGACTGCCATCCTGGTTCCACGGCACTCAACCTAAGTGGTGCCCTCCTAACCCTAACTCCCCCAACTCTAAACATCCTAAATGATCATCACATCTCTTACCTCCCACCTGTCTCTGTCTCACCAGGGTCCTGCAGCCACAATTTTCAGACTAAATCATATTTTTTTATCCTATTTGGATCCTGATCCCTTACATTCTATTAGTTATTTTCGTAACTATAAGATTCTAGGCAGTCTTTCCTAAAGGTTCCCACATTATGTGTAAGGTTGCTCTCATACTGTTCTACCTAACAGCGTAGGTAGGTAGTTCTTAGTACTCTCCACCTTGGAACTTAGTTATCTGGGTTCTCTCCACCTTCGGCTGTTTAGTTAAGTGTGAGACCCCTCTGGGTCTGGGTCTCACTTACAGTGATTCAGCTGTCAGGCCTTACATTTCTCACGCTTCCCGTTCTCTCCAGCTCAACCCCTGGACCAAGGACAAGTCCTACCTGCACTTTTAACTTTTACCCTTTTGGATGAAAAAATAATTGCCTCCAGTAACTCCACCCCTCCCAACTCCACACTTATTTTTCATATTCTTCCTCACCATGGTCTTGATGGAATGACACATTCAGATCATGGACACCTTTTCTTCTATCTCTCCTGGGTCCTTTAATTATGACAGTGATCTGCCTCCTCATAGCACCTTGTATTTTTGTTTCTCCAGTCTAGGATATGAGTGTTCACCAATGATAAACTCCTTGTCCTGGCTGAAACACCTGGTACTAGCTTCTACATGGGCATCAACCGTCCTCCTGTCAACCCTCCTAACCCAACATGATCCAACAGGAAGTAGTATGAAACAGTCTTCACCCTTTTCCTAACAATACAAAAATGGGAATAAAAGGCTGTTGCTCTTGTATAAATTACTGCACAATTATGGCGATGTTCTAACATGGTGGAAGGCCAGAGTGGGAATGCTTACCCTGATGGACGCTTCCTCCTTTTTCCTCTTTGCCCCAAACTGCAACTTCTTTTCCCATTTGCTCATGAAGAAATCAGTTTCTCACACGTCATCAATGTCCGCCCATGTGCCACTTCCCATCAGAGATCACATAACCCCCTCTGTATCCAATCGGAGGAAAAAGCCAAACCATTGCTGGTTGTAGGCTCCTCTCCTCAAATAAAAAGTCCATTTTCTCTTTTATTCTGATTCTCTATTGCACCAGAAAACTCTAACAAGGCCTCCCCAGAGCACATGAGCTTCCTGTTGCCACAGGACCTCCAGGGATATAAGAGAAGTATCATAATGCCCAACCTGCTAGATGTCTGATATGCCAAAACCCAAGAATGAATTTTGAGGAACATGGTGGTAAAAGTGGAATATTTTAGGACTGGGGATTTAGCTTGGCAGCTCAAGCACTTGCCTGGTAAATGCGGAGTTGTGAGTTCCATCTCTGGTACCAAAAAGAAAAAAAGAGGGAATATTTTATTGAGAGACAGCTACTGTCTGAGAGGGAAGGGGCGGGAGACCCAGAAAATGGGCTGCCATGGACCACACACTCTAAAGGAAGTTCTGTAGAGCCAACTCATGAGGTGGTACAAGGTGGGACAAAGCTATGATCAACCAATAAGATTACAAGTAGAGCTGCTTAGATAATGTTGATCCATGATGAAGCAGGTCAGTGTGGAAAGAACCAGGACCTTTTTTTGGGAGAGATGAGTCAGGAGGTTCTGGTCACCCACTTGGGTGACTGATTGATGTCTATTGAGACTTTATTGGACCAGGTGATTTCAATTTTAGTGTATTGTCTATCCCTTAAGGGAGGCAGGGAGGCCTGGTCATTCCTTCTTATCCTGAGGCCTGGCCTTCAACAGATGCACCTCCAGTCATGGTTGTGCTGTGTTCTCATCTTCCACCCTAACTTGCTCGAGGCCCCAGCCCTGTCTGACTGCCTATCTATCTCTACCTAACCCAGCTGTCTCTAGTACTGTTCCCAGGACATCTACTTAGTCAAGAGGGAACATAAGACTTTTCCAGAAGTTGGGCTAGATGATGGCTCATGGCCTATTTGGTCTTGGGGGCACTGGCCTCCAACTTGGTACTGTACACAAGAGGGCCCTGGACACAGTCATAGGATGGGACAGAAAAGAACAAGAAGATTGTGTTCTTCACATTGTAATGGTTCTCAGCTTGTTGCATAGCTTAGGAGGCTGCTGAGAGTCCAGGGCTTATAGGAGGAGAGAAAGGAAAAGCAGACATGAGACAGTGTCCATGTGCTGGGTTTCAGGAGCCTCAGAGGTGAGGTGTGTTGTCCTGTCTGGGGTTTGCAGCGGGAGTCAGAAGTCTCTGCCCAGCAGGGACAGCAGCAGGGTCCTCCCTGCTGGCCCACAATGAGCCGGCTGCCGATGTCATCTTCAGAGCTTCTGAGTCTCTCTTGGAGTCTGTGAGCCTCCTGATGGCCATGAGGAATAAGCCAGATAGGGTGCCCATTTCTGCAGTATGAATTTCAGCTACTAAACGGGTTGGGCTCAGGCATCCTCCTAAGCCCCCAAAAGGAGTGGCGGGCCCTAACGTGTGTCAGTGCCCACACCCAGCTGGACTGCGAGGGTATCGTAGATGAAACATTTGTGGGAGAGCTTCTCACCTTTCTTCCCACACCTCTCTTCCGCTGCTTGTGTAATTCTTACTTTGTCAAAGTTTTGTAATAGATATTTTATTTGCAGTAATAAAATTTTTGGTTGTTGTTTTGTTTTCATGTTGGTGTTAGGAGTTGACCCCAGAGCCTCACATGTGGTAAGCATGTGATGTCCCTCTAAACCACGAGCCCAGCCCCTATTTCCCAATCTTAAGTCTTTTTGTTTTTTTGAGACAGGCTAGTGCAGACTAGAACTTGAATGCACTATGTAGCCCAGACTGGGCTTGAATTTGAGGCAATTCTCCTGCCTCAGCCTCCTGAGTGCTGGAATTACAGGTGTGTCTCACAACACCTAGTATCTTCTTTTAGTAATGGTTCTACATCTAAACAGATATAGTATTTATCCCTTGTCCCTTTTCCCACCTCAAGTTCTGTGTTTTGGTTTCTTTCCTAGCAGCATTTCACCAGGAACAGTCTTCCTTGGGTCCCTGAGTCCCTGAGAACTTGCTTTCATATTTAAATGAATAACCTCAGAGATCACTTCATAGCTTCCTGGCTTAGCCTGTTGCTGTGAAGAAGTCTGACGCCAGACTAATTTGGCTCTCTTGAAAGCACTACCTTAGTTTTCTTTTCTTTTCCTTTTCTTTTTTTCTCTTTCTTCTTTCTTTCTTTCTTTCTTTCTTTCTTTCTTTCTTTCTTTCTTTCTTTTTCTTTCCTTCCTTCCTTCCTTCCTTCCTTTTCTTTCTTTTTTTTCTTCTTTCTTTCTTTCTTTCTTTCTTTCTTTCTTTCTTTCTTTCTTTCTTTCCTTCCTTCCTTCCTTCCTTCCTTCCTTTTCTTTCTTCTTTTTTTTCTTCCTTCTTTCTTTTGAGACAGGATCTCACTATTCAGCCAGGGTTGGCCTCTAACTCACAGTGTTCCTTTTGCCTCAGCCTCGCAAATTTTGGGATTACAGGCATGCACCTGGCTTGTCCTTTGGCCTTTAGAAAGGAATGTATGGAATTACAGATATGAGCCAACCAACCATCAGCAAGTGAGGGCCAAGACAGTCCCTGCCATAGAGAAGGATATAGAAAGATGAGCTCTGTTCTTGATTAACCTAGTTACCTCCAGGATAAATATAAGTGAGTGGTGTGATTATAAAATTATGGAATATTGCCTCATATGACTCTAGTCTTGCCGATAATAATCGTATCATAGTCATACAGTGCAATTTACACAACTATGAAGCAAGCAGGAGGGAGGGGCAGAGAAATTAATGTCCTAAGTTTTTCTATATATCTCAGGATAGCTGCTCCACATGTCTTCCATAGACCCTGAAACACATATATTCAACATGTATTTGCTCTATGCCAGGGGCCGAGCTGAATACATAGCCCATCGTTTAGATACTCTAAGGACTTCATGCTTTAATCCTTCAAAATGCCTCTGTATTAGCATTAACATTTCTATTACATTATACAACAAACAACTATTGATTGCGTTGGTTAAGAAATTCCTCCAAACAGGGCGTGGTGGCTCACTCCTGTAATCCCAGCACTCAGGAGGCCGAGGCAGGAGGATCGCTGCAAGTTGAAGACCAGCCTGGGCTACAAAATAAGCTCAAGGCCAGCCTGAACTGCATAGCGAGACCCTGTCTCAAAAAGACCCTCTCCCAAAAAAAGAAAAGAAATTCCTCCAGAGCCCATGGCTAACAGGTAAGTTTCAAACCTAAGTCATTCTCACTTAAAAGCTCATCCATATCATAAAGCTCCATATACTAGGGTTGGCAAATATTTGCCATGTAATTTGTATTTCTGACTTGAATCCTTGGAAGACGAAACTAAAGTGACTTAGTTGCAGTATATTAATCATAATCAAATGGACCAGGACTCAAGCAATTCACATGTGCTGGTGCAGCCAGTGCTGTGTTTAGGAAGCTGTTACTAGTCAGGAGGGGCTCAGGAGCACTGCAGTGAAAGGCACATCCTAATTCTCAGTGCCTGCACACAACTGAAACTTCTTTCTTCCTCATGGCCAGCTCATGAGGCCAGGCCAGCAAGGGGCTGTGTTTGTCTCAGGCCTTAGGGCCTTAGGCTAGCAGTGGTCTCAGGCCAACATGCATGAGGCTGGAGGAGTGAGTCTCAAACACTGAGTCTTCTGGTGTCTTCCCAAAAGTGACACATTTCATTTCCATTCACATTTCTTTGGCCAAAGAAATCTTAGATGTATGCCAGGCCCCGAGCATAAGATGGGTTAAAGAACAGTACTGATTCCTGTCCCCAGAGTTGCGATTCTAAGCCCATGATAGGAGACATTAGAGAAGTGAACGGAAGGTGGCCAAAATATATTGACATCAGGTCTAAGGTCTCTAGGGGAAATTACTAGTGAATTCGCATCAAAATGACATGTCAGTTCTTCACCTGTCCTTGTGATGACAAGAAGACCCTGTTAAAGTGAACAACATGTGTTGTTTCTTTATAGTTTACAAAGTGCTTTCTTATGGATTCTCTCATAATCCTCACAGTTCTGTGAGGCAATAACCATTATAATTTCCCCACTTGCATGATTCAGGTTTAGAAAGTAGAACAGAGTTTAAGACTTGACACCGTAATTTGGGAAAAATAGCAGGAAATTACTGGAAAGTGTCTGTTTCCAGCCACCAGCGCAGTGAGTTTTTATGAGATCCATAAAACTCAGTATCAATATTTGTTCCTGGTACCACCCTTTATCTCTGTGACCTGAAGTTCCCGTTCAGGACATTGTGATGTTGTGATCCAATTCTGAGACTTGAAAGCTGCCATGACCACTTGTCCTCCTGTCTTGGAGGACTCTGATTTGGATGAGCTCTGCATCATGTGTCTGATTTTTTTTGACTTCCCAAGCACTAGAAAATGGATCATTGTGCATTGCCAAAGCCCTTTAAATCCAAGAGTCTAAAAATACCTTTGAGTTCTTTATTTGCTCTCGAATCAAATCCTGAGGTAGAGGCTCAGCAGGGCCAGAAGCACAAGCAGGATAAGTACTCCGGTCAGTTTACTGAGTACAGTGGGAAGGCCTCCCAATTCTAGGTTCAAAAAAGTACCAGTGTGCAGCATCGTTCACTGTAGCCAAAACATGGAAATAACCCGAATGTCTGCAGACAGAGGAACGGATAAGGAAACTGGTACCTACAAAGACAGTGGATATTATTTATCCTTTGAAAAGGAGACACTGCTCTTGGAAGCAACGTGGAACTTGGGACATGATGCTAAGTGGAATAAAGAAACCAGACACAGAGAGACAAATGTTGCATGACCTCATTGTGTTTATTAGTGTGTGTGCATGTCATTAACTGCTGTCATGAAATGCTGGTGCAGAGCTCTTATAGGTTTACGTAGCTCACAGTTCTGGAGCTCAAAGGCATGGTGTCAGCATTGGCTTAGCTCTGGCAAGGGCCCTGCGGGCTGTGTCACTTCTCGGTTGCATGGTGGGAGAGCTCCTGTGTGAATGAAAAACTCCATTACAAAAAGGAAGCCAGAGAGCCTGGGTCTCATCATTCCTTCTGAGGGTGCACCCTCAACTGACCTTAGAAACTCCCACCAGTTTTTGCCCACAAAAGGTCCCATGACCTCCCAACAAAGCCACAGTGAAGACCAATTCTCTAACACAGGGACATTTTGAGGATGAAAACAAATCAAAAACAGAAGAGTGTGAGAGGAAGGCAATGGAGAAAAGCAAGTTAAAGGAAACAAACACAGTGATGTAGGATGAATCAGCCTAGAGACCTAAGGGTACAGCATGAACACTACGGTTAACAGTACTGCATTGGGTTCCGACAATTCACTAGGTGAGATTTCAGGACATACACATGGTACCTAGGTGAGATGGGCTATGTCAATTTGCTTGACTACAGTAATCATTTCATGATGTACATCGAAACACGTACACCTTAAATATATAAAATTTTTAAAAAAATTAAAGAAGTGAAAATAATGGGATGTGTACACCTTGCTGAGTAGGAAGAAGGGTCAGCACATATCAGGGAGCCCTGTAGAGAGCCCCCAATCTCTTGTGTGGTTTATCAAGCACAGCAGAAACAGGAAAAGCAAGAGACAAAATGGTGGCACAGCAGGGATCTGGGATGACTGGTTGTTCAGAGGGACAAAAGGCCACAGGGCAGCAGAACCTGGGCATTTAATGATTGAGGTGGGATTATTGGCTGACTCAGAGGGTGGCAGTGGTCTTATGCTGAGAAGGATCTTGCCTTGGAGTGTCTTTATTCTTAGTAATCCTAGTCTTAGGTAGGAAAGGATGGCCCACACCTAATGGGGTAATGGGAAATCTCAAAAGGGTGATACCAACAATCCCAAGCCTCCGTTCATCCTTTAGGGAAGTATGGAAACCATCTGTTGTTACTGTGCCTCCAGTTTTCCTCTCATTTGGGGATGGTCAGCTGATGGGATGGAAAAGCTGAGGAGGAAGAGCCACTCTGAAGAGGCTGCTGCTGGTCCCACTGCTATCAGGAATGCCACGGCCCTGATCTAACCTGCCAGCTCACCTGTAGGCCCCAAGCTGCTCTTGCTGACTTCCTCTAGTGCCAAGAGGAAGCAGAGAAGAGACCTACAAGACATCCCTGTCATGCAAGCCATCCAAGGAGGCAGTTAATGAAAGAGATCTCTCTAGCCAAGCTAGGCTCTAGCCTAAGGTCCATGGCTCCTGGTCTTGAAGGGTTGCTTTCCAGCCAAGCAGATGTGCTTCAAGGAGCTGGCATACAGCAGTAGCGGGAGATGTTCAGAGGACGTTTCCCCCATCTTAAGCAGTTGCTTACACCTTCCAATTCACAGAGAAAACAAAAGCAGGTGTTCTATTAGAATTAGGTCTTTTGTCGTTTAGGCTGTCTGTCTGTCCACCTATCTATCCATCTACCCATTCACCCAACCATTCATCAGCGGTGTTCTTCACTTCTGGGCACTGTGGACAGAGAAATAACTCGCTCTCCACATTGCCACGCAGTTCACTGTACACTTGCATTGAGTGAGGCCCTAGAGAAACAACTTGTTGGACTCCTGTTTGGTTTGCTTGTTATTGAGAAAAAAACACACAATGAAAATGATAATAATTTTATTGCATCATTTTACTGACTAGAACGCCAGATTGAGTGAATATATGTATAAAAATAACCAAATTCTTACAAATAATACTTTGCTGCTACAATACTGAATAATTAGTGGAGGTTGGAATTATAATACAACTTTAAATAACATTCTCATAATGGATTTAACACAATCAACCAAGGGCTATGGTTTACAAGGAGAAATTCAGGACAATGTGAAAATTCAGAGTTCACATTCCAGCTATATGTTACATTCAACCATACATCTGGCAATGTAGACATGAACAAAACTCACAGCAATTCATGATGAAATAGCCACTTTCTTTTTGGAACGGGCTTAGATAACACAGAAAGGTGTGCTGGAGCTTTCCCAGACACACTGATCCCATCACATGTCTGTCCCGTCCCATCCTTCCTATAGAAGTCTGCACTAATGTGCACTAAACACATGCTAGAAAATTATAACCCTAGCATCTACCGAGGACTCCCTTACAGTATCTTCTTTAAAAATGTTCATGGGACAGATGCAGTCTAGGATCCCTCTCCTTTTAGATCTAAACGGTCCCCTTTGGTTTCATGGGCTTTTCTGTGAGCGAAAGTTTACATCAGACAGGAAGGAGTATAGTGGTATTGAGATACTTTAGATCAACAAATTAATTGACATTTAATACTTTAATGTGCCTGCTACTTTAACCACTTTTCTTCTTTGGGTATCTGAAAAAGAAAAAAAAATACCCAAAAGAAAACTCTACAAAACCATATTTCTGTTTCTAAAATGTACGTAAGAACACTCAGAATGACACATCATCAAAGAAAGAAGTCAAATGTCCATTCTTACTGCCACGAAAGCTTTCAAACCGGTAAAGTATCTCTTATATTAAGGGCAGTTTTAAATAAAATGTAAAATACTAAAATACTGAACTCTGCACGCTTCCTTTTCCCAAAGAAGTGCTGTAATTTTAAAATCCAAATATATTTTATTTATTTATTTTTTGAGACAGGGTCTTGCTGTATAGGTCACGCTGCCACTGAACTCACTATCGTAGCCCAGGCTGGCCCTGGACTTGTGGCAGTCCTCCTGCCTCACCCTCTCAACTGCTGGGATTACAGGCATGTGCCTCGATGCCCCGCTCCAAATATATTTTACAACTATGACTCAAAACCCTAGTTTTGGGTGTTTTCAGCAAAGTCAAGGGTGACTTAACAGTACAGCACTATTTTTCTAGACAAAGTTCCACAGTTCCAGGTCCCTGGGCCCTCCACCAGTGGGCCAGGAGACTGAGCGAGGCACCAAAAGTCGTATGGCAAGCGGTGACACTAATGTGTCTGCTCTGTAACTTTCACCTCTGAATAGATTCCGTCCTTCAAGGACGCACCCTTGGACAGCATCCGGCCCTATCCCGAAGAGACAGGCCTCTCGCATAGGCCCACTTCAGCTAGCTCTTCCCTAACTCAAGCCACCTTTACTTTTTAAGCCCAAATATTAACGGCCAGCTTGATGGCACCATCATTCAGCACGCTGCTCCTGCAAATCACTTTCCCCTCAAAGAAGGGAGAGCGGCACTAAAGACATCTCACTGATGATGCCCCCAGATCTGGTAATGGTTTGCAAAAGTAGGCTTCCCAGTGTGGGAACCGCAGCCTCACCAGGGGAACAAGGAGGCAGCCCTCAGTGAGCCTGTAATTCTGGCCATGCTTGTTGGAACCCCACCCAGGAGAGCACCTTGCACTTCCTCCTCAAGCCACATACAACAAGCTTCTTGCTGAGCACACGTCAGTAACCATATTCTCAAAGTGACTACAAGCTTCGGGGAAACACATAAAAGCCAACCTCTGGGCATTTTCAAAGGGGTATTTGGTATGGTATGTACTTCATGTCACTAGTTTGGTCACTGCTTAAAATATTAAAAGTCTTTAAGAATAATTTAAATCATAAGTCCTTTCTCTCTTGCCCTCTGAGAGATTTAAAGGATACTGCATGGCGAGGTATCTGCCAGGAAGTGAGGCAGGGAAAGTGAGCAGAAAGAGGGACAGGGCAAGTCATGCACACGGAGATTTGATCCTGCCTTCATAAGGCCAGTTATTTATCCACTTTGGAGGTCTTTATGTCCAAGAAATGAGCAGGCACAGCTAACTAGCATGGGGGCTAGGAGGCCAGGGTGTGTGCGAGCCTGGTCACGGACTGTCTTTCTAAAGAAACAGACCCTGAAACCATGGGCTGCCTCATGCAGTAAACAGGAAAAGATGATGGAAATAAGGTTTCCTGGAATTAAAGCCCAGGATGACACCAGGAAGCCAGGTGACTCCTCCCTCTCCAGGTTTCACACCCCAGCATTCTCCAGACACGCGCACTCCACCTGGCCCAGCTCTTCCCCACTTAGCTTGTGGGATGCTAAGTGTCACTTTTGCCCAGCTGTGGGGTCCCAAAGCAGGACCACAGTGTTTCTGTGCACAAGTCACACATTTCAGGCGTGGAGGCAGACACAGCAGTCGAGCCCCAGCTGTGCTCCTGTGTGTGAGGCAGGTGTCCTGCTTGCCTGTCTGTGGGCTACTGACACCCTATAGCTGTCTCCTCTTGGCCCAGGCAGGCCCTTCTGGAGGTAGAATCCCAACAGCAGTGAGCCCGGCCTCTCCCTGCCTCACCTGGGACCGGCTGTGAGCCACAGATAAGTCGCGTTCCTCTCACACCTTGTCCAGATCTCAGGATGCTTTCCCAATCTGCCCCCTCCTAGGAAGTGTAGATACAGTAAGCCCTGCCTTGCTTGGCATCTTCATTTTTCAAAGTGAAAAAGAAACACTATTCTCAATCCACTCTAGTGGGACAAAACCCAGGAACACACATTTCTAAAACTCACAGGACACTTTTAGATGTCAGCATTTTCCCCAAGCATGTTTTTATGGGGCATACTGTGGGGCTTAAGGCTTCTGGCCCTGACACAGGAGATGATTTTCCAGCTTTGGTGTCCTCCAAAGGCAGAAGTGGAGTAGCTGCTGTGGTGGCCCTTCTTGGAGCTGGGAATGCAGTGGAAAGGACAGGAGGGAGGCCGTCTTACACAGGGTCCAAGTCTGCTGGCTCGGGAAAGGGTGGAGCTCAAATTCTCCAAGTAGATGCAAGGCAGCAAGGTGCAAAGGGCTTTGGCTCCACAGAGAAAGATGCCAAACCCAAGGTTTCAAAACAGCGATGCTTTGAGGTTTTAACCTCCACTGACAGCAACAGAATGCCTCACAGACTTACGAGTGCAACTGAACTCTGGACCTGGCCAGTGCCTCTGCCATAGCAGGTGATGGCAAGTCACAAAGGTTGTGGGGCACAGGAGTCCATACCTGACACTGTCACGGGGAGGACTGCATGTTCTGAAGAGATCGTGGAGAACTGTGAAGAAATCACCATGCCAGGGCAGAACTGTTCCCAGAAGCTGTGCTGCTTCCAGAAATGTGTACCACTGAGCTCCCAGCTTCAGGGTGGAGAAAATTCTTTTACCTCTGTGTTCCCTTCACTTCACCCAACACTAGGATGCTCTACGAGGAGGTAAATGAATGTATTTCCACAGGGAGCAGTTAGAAGGCATGGAGTGTGGGACAGGCCTCCCTTGCAGGACTCACGGCACAGGCATGGTGAATACAGCACTGGCTTTTCCTTCCCTACACATGCTGGGCCATCATCCTTAGTCCTCCAAAGCAGACTTGGAACTAGCTGTATTGCTGGAGGGCAGTGGACAGTCGCAAACAGGTATGAAGGGCCAGATAAGAGAAAATACGTCATTTCTTGGTTGAATAAATAACTTGGTTGAATAAAAAACACTGAGTCTGTGGATGAGATTCTGGATCCAAAGAGTAGCAGGGAAGCATCCTTACCTGCGGCCTCATCCCTACCCCTACCTTCCCTCGGAGTTCCCTATGGCTTCCTGTAACACTCGCGATGCAAGAAATCTCATGTGCACATCTGACCCATTCCTCTGACCTCACTCACCTGCGGAGACCACGGCAGGCTTTTCTTCCAGTGGTAAAGCACCAACTCGGGCCCAGGATGACGCAGTTTTCATCTCTTATATCCGCTGAACCTATGGCTTCCATGACAGTTGTCAAAGTCCCAGGCCCCAGGCGCTGGCCTCACAGATAAATGTCCCACCGCCTGTCAGTCCAGCTCCCAATTCTGCCTGTCCTGCCTCACTCTGGGGTAGTAGGATGTCTCTGAAACCAAATATAAGTTGTTTTGCTCTGATCCATTTACTCAAAAGAGTGATATTTAACTGTACAAGGAAAAAAAACCCCACATAAATAAATGTGTCACTTTGATTTAAAAAACAAAAGGGAGTTAGGTGCTGTGCCTCAAACATGTCCATTCCTCACTTTGGGGGCGGCTTGGAGACTGTAGTATAAGGCAGCCTAGAAGCATTAAAATATTGTATTCTCAACTGCAGCATTTTCAAAACATAGTGGTATGTCCATCCCCAACTGTGGCCTGGCGCCCAGTGCTGGAAAGCAAACGCCGGCGTCCAGTCATACGCGAATCACCAACTGCAGTCTGTGGGAATGTCTCGGTGTCTGTCGGGCATAGTGCTGAGACAAATCCAAAGGGACTGCTGCATGCCCGGTGGATTAAAGTGCAAACTAAGGAGACGCTGGGTTCTTGCAATAATACCTAGTGGTCTGCTGTGGCCAACAGCTGTCCCTAGCGCCAGTGCCGCATCACAGTCACTCAGAGACTCACTTGGTACTGGCCCACGTCCACGTTCACAGTAACAAGAAAGGTGCCAAATGAGCAGCCTGCATGTCCACATCCGTCTGGCCCCTTCTCCTGCGGTCATGGCCCTCATGCTTGTCTTTCTCTTACTGTCTGAGTGTGGCTCTGACCAGGCCTGGGAGCAGATGGTGCCCAGTGCCCACGCTGGTGCAGTTCTCTGAGCCGCAGCAGGGCTGAGGACCTGGCTCAGAGCATGGGGCCTCTTTGGCTGGCTCTCAGAAGTAGTCTCTTCTTCTGCTTTCGTCACAGATGAAAGATGGGTTATACTGTCCAGGGAAAATGCAAGAATGCCGGGAGCCAGGTAGTCCAGTGTAGGCTGGGTACAGTCCATTTCGTTCAAGTTCAGGGTTCCTGACATTTGTGGGCTGGTTACCGGAGAGAGAGGAAGAACAGTCAGATGATTATCCTGAGGTTTAAAGCTAAGTGTATTAACAGAAATTTTACATTTTACTAGACTTAGGATGGAAACAGTTATGTGAGGGCAGAACAAGTTCTGACCTAGAAGTTAGGACCCTCCCTGCTCTGTCTCTTCAGAGGACCCGGAACATATCTGCTCTGTTTTAAAAGGGAATTAGAACATATTTATCAAGGGCATCTCAATATTTTTAGACCATTGCAGGAAAAAACACTTGGGTTTATCCTTATATGATATAGTTCAATTGATCATTATCTTAAATTTAAAAAAAAATACTTTACTCTGGGGGGTGTAACTAGCATTAAATTCTTCCTGACACTTAGCAGAGAATGAGCAACATGAATTTTACAAGGTCCAATGGCCACTCTGTCATAGGTAGAGCAAGGACCACAAACCAAGAGGCCCATGGTGATTCTTGGGCCAGTTTTGTAGGTTATGACCTACCTACCTGGACTACAAAATGAACTCCCGGTTATACAGGTTATTTGGAGGACCACTCCTAGTAACACCAAGCTTTCTTGGCAGAAATAAGACACTGGATAAAGGTGACTCCTGTGTGACAGCCCAGTGTGGGAGTCACCAGGACAGCCGCTGAGCCTGCCATGAGCAACAGCCCTTCCACTCAGGTGAGCTGCCTGCTGCTCCCTCAGACTACTCATCTCACTGCGTGCAAAGACAGATGGGGTTCAACGAGGTCCCTCACTAGTTTGTTTAAGGCAACTCTAGCGAGTGCTGTGGAAACATGCAGTGAAACAGGGTCCTACCACACCACAGGCCTGGGACCAGGGGTTCCCCACACAGGCCACGGTGCATACGCATGCCTGTGTGAAGCAGCCACATACTTATAGCTTCAGTGAGGAGAGGAAAAGGGCTTTGCCTGACACAGAAAAAAGCAAAACCCTATGCAGAAACAGCAACAGAAACATTCTTACTAGAGCTAATTTTGAACCTACATTTATTTTTCTCTTTATTTCTTTTGTTCTTCTGCTAGGTTCAAATACTTCAAAGGACCCACTGAAATAAATAGCTCTTTATTTGTTAGTGTGAACAAACCTGCCCTTCCCACCCAAAGTCGGATCCTCACAGCTAATTCCCGTAGCAACCAGAGGATCTTGGTCTCTGTCACAGGGCAGGGCAGTTTCATATTCACTGCTATCACAGAGAGGTCGCCTGACATTTGTTCATTTCTTGGCTCAGATACTCCTGTCTGTTTGTTTTGTGCTTGGGACAGTGTAGAGGAATAAAATCTAGCTCAAATGCAATGTGGGACAGATGATGCATGAGCTCAAGGGATTCTCCTGCCTTTCCAAAGGATACAGTCCAGAGGTGCACAGAGAGAGTTATTAAAGACTGGCATTTATAATTTTCTAAACCTCTGAGGATGATTCTGAGTCATTCTCTTTATACTTGTTTTCAACCCCCAGTTTTAACAACTAATCACACAAGGCAAAGTGAAGGAGGGCAGATGAGGTAAAAAAAAAAGGGATCAAGGGGCAAACATCACTAAGCTTTGTTTCTATCTCTCAGATTCCACTATAGTAATTTAAAAGCCAGTTTACATGAATCAGTTCACATGAATTACTGCTACTACCCTAGAAGAGTAATGTGCTAACATGGAAATACCTTTCCTATCTCAATAGTAACACTGATAAATATCATGCAAATATATCATAAGGAAACAGAATGTTAACGTATGTAAATACGAGGCTCTGTCAGTCCTCTTGGACTGTGAACTACCTGCCACAACAAAACAGAATTCGTTTACTTCTCAAAGGCTTCCCCTGCCCCGGGAATACACACCGAGTAGTACACATCTGTCATCTGCAGGAGGTTTTTGGTGCTTCCGTTTTCATGCATTTCGATAGCTTCTCGGCCCCACTCTTGGGAGCGCGGGTTTTTGGGGTACTCAGCATACGGGGACATCTGGAAATCTCCACTTTTAAAGATAAGTTTGCTTATGTCATTTTTATTCTTTCTGTGAAGCAAAAGATATTAAAAGATCCATGAAAAATTTCTGTAAAAAAATGATATGTGTGAAACTACCAACTGTTATTTTAGGACATAAATTAGATTAAGAGTTATCATTATAGTTTTCTGTTAGCTGCCCACTGAGGCAGCTATTACGGCTATTTTTGGTATATGCTGAAGAAAGGAAAAATGCAATTAGGTATAACAAGTCTCCTAACACCAAAGGGGCAGGTTATCAGGGGCAGACAGGTCAGGGACAGCTGCAGTGGAGCTGCTGGGCTCCTCTCGGGTACAGAGGTCACGATGTCTTTGGCGGAGTCAGGGAAACAAGAGCTGAATCACAAGTGTACGAAGTGCAGGGGAGAAGAGAGCTCAGCGGGTCCCAGCGGCAGTGTGCAATCTCACATGAGGTTTCCCCAGTTTGTCTGAATCAGGAGCTCTGGGACAGGGCAACTCTGGCTCATCAAAGAGACCTTAGTTGTGTCCTGGGTCATCTTTTGTTACCAGCAAAGCTTGGCATAGAAATCAGACCTCCCACCTCCTCAGCCAGTGTTCTCTTTCTATGACATAAAGCTACTGCACAGATCATAACAGGATGGTTTGTGCACAAAAAAGCTCCCATTTATCAACTGTCCACATTCTCATTTTATACTGTGACGTTCCACCACCTGGAAATTGCTAAACTATGTGTTCTTCATCTATCTGCTGACCCCAGTATCAGAAACTGTATGTTATATTTGCTTTGGGTAAGTTTTGAAGTTTCTTCCGTCTCCTTCCTTAGCTATAAGTAAACTTTCTGGGGGAAGGCACAGAATAACAGGGTCATAAAACCAAATTTTAGCTCATGGCTTAGGTGTTGGCCCTCTGAGAAAGCTGACAACAGAGGGGACAGGCCACACTTCTGTGGTGGGTGGAGTCTCTGGTCTCAGACACAACGACTTCCTTATTCATAACTACCTTCCCTTCTCAGTAACTGATAGTCATGGGCTCCTTCCCAAATGGCTATACCACGTAGTACGGAACGCACTGCAAGTACAAGACTCAGACCGCTTGAGCTCTCAGGTCTTGCCTCTCTACGGTAACTGTTTCTGGTCTCATATCTGGAAGCTGATTTCAACTTGTATGGTTCATCTTTGATGGTAATTCGCTAAATGACAGGCAAAGGCTACACCATAAAGCCTGTATTCCTGAATGATCATTATGGAAAATTGTTCTCTGTGGCCTTAATGGAGATGGAAGATAGCTTAAAATGTCTTCATGCCAATGACAGGAAAAATAGCATGCTATTTTGGTAGGTTCCCTTTGTTATGTGCAGATGATTCTGGCCATTTATTATCTAAACCAAAGGTCGTAATTTTCCTTTCCCTGAAGAGTTAACCACAGAGAAGCAGGATCAGTTTCCCTGTCCCAGCAGGAATCAATCCCACTGGCTTTCAGGAAGCCTTTCAGCCAAGTTCACTTCGATGCCCACACTGCCGCTCTACATTCTCCATGGCTACACTTCAGGTCATCCTTTCATCTTTCTTCCTCTCTATCTTTCTATATAATTTACTACCATTTGATTCACCCATTTCATTAGGCATATTCACAGTTGTGTGTCCATGAAACAGAATCAGCTTTAGTGACTGTACCGAGAAGAAACCTCAAACCCCTCACAATCACTTCCCAAAGCCTCCTCCTTTCCCCTTTCCCATCCCACCCCAGCCCCAGGCAGCCACTGATTTACTTTCTGTTGTTTTTACACTTGCCTATCTTAAGCAATACAGGTAAATGGGATCACACTAAGTGGTCTTTTGTGACTTGTTTATTCCACTTAGTGTAGTATTTTCTAGGTTTATCCTTGTATCAGTACTCCATTCCTTTTTATCTCTGAATAATATTCCAGTGTGTGGTTACTATCAGTTTTTGCTTGTCCATTCAAAAACTTAATAGAATGGGGATTCTGTTAAGTTTTTAGCTATTAAGAATAATGTTGCTATGAACATCCAAGTTTTTGTGGGGATACAGTACAGTATATATACGTTTTAATTTACCTCGGGTACATACTTAGGATTGGAAGAGCTATACTTAACTATCTGACTTTTTCAAAGTGGCATCACTATTTTATATTCCTACTAGCTGAGAAGTGTTCAAATTTTTCAACACCCTCATCTCAAGTACTCTTTTTTGCTTGTTTGTTTGTTTTTTGAAACAGGTCTTGCTATGTCATTCAGGTTGGCCTTGAAATATGTAGCCCAGGTTGGCCTTGAACTTGAGGCAGTCCTCCTGCCTCAGTCTCCCAAGCACTAGGATTACAGGTTTGCGCCACCATTCCCAGCTCAAGTACTCTTTAGATTAGCAAAAACTGACCCTTTACGGCATAGGGGAAGATTCAGAGTGAGTGTCTGAGCTCTCGTCACTTACCTGCAACAGGTGACAATTAGTGCAATGCCCAGGATAAGGAGGAGCCCGCCTCCTGCTGCTGCGATGACCACAGTGATAAGCTGATAGGCTACAGGGGTCACACAAACAAACAAGAGCAAAGGTTGGGAGAAGCTGGTAAATGCATGCGAGGACACTGCCGCTCTGGACCCACCACCATCACCCTCTGGCTTTGGACGAGGGATTCTCAACAGCGATCTCTGCATTTTCCCTATACTGAGAAGTGTTCCCCCTATAATAGTGATTCTTAGAGTAGCAGCTCCTAAATTGTACCTGCACTCCAGCCCCTGTGGGCTGGAAAGAAAAATAAAGGTGACTCATTTTTCAGAACTTAATTTGTTTCATTTTAATAGCGGTCCTAAAATCTAAAATTTTATCCTTTTGTTTTTCCTCTAACTTGTTTTTTTTTTTTTTAAATCACGTGCAAATTATGCCTCAGGATGTTGGATCTTTTAAAAAAGTAACAGAAAACACAACATCTTTCCTTGGCCACTTCCCATTCCTTTGGTATTAACTGTTTGTTTAATTTGTAGATTAATGATGAGCATAGATATAAAAATGTCTGAGGTGGTTTCAGGATCGTACTTATAAAATAAGAAGGTGGCAACTCCAAATTAGATTCCCTAATTTTATAAGGAACATTATCAGTCAGTTAAATTCAGGATCTAGAAATCACTGCTCGGCCATGCTAGGGACAGAGCAGGCTCCTTGGTAACACATTGACTTGAACCACAAAAAATAAGCAATGGTATAAGCAAGCACCTATCGTGTTCCATAAACAATACTAGGAGATTTTAAGTAATTGGATTTTATACCTGTAGGGTTCTGGCAAAATTATTTTCAATAAATTCTATGAAATATTCAGACTGATATTTTGTTGAGAAAATGCAGCTAAAATTATGTTCCTAGCTTGGAACATCTAGCCCAAAGGGCTACTAGCCAGGTTTCTTCAGTAAATCAGCTTAGGCCTGCTCTCTAGGCACCTGGGTATAGTCCAAGGTAAGGACAGAGCTCCTATTCTTACCCTCCATGGCTAAATCCCCTTTTCCCGAAGCTTCCGATCACCAAGTGCTGGTTGGAAGTGAGATGGGCAGGGAGTAGACTGTGAGCAGAATATGGGCAAACACAAGCTATGCAACCTTTTGCCTGCTTTTGTTTCAATAAATAGCACAGAAGCTGTAAGAGTGTGAAAAACCACTAGTACTGCCATATAGAGGGAACAAAGCCAAACCACGGAATACCTTCATTGTCTGTCTTCCTGGCATATACATTCAGAAGTTTCCACAACAGTGAACAAAAAAGACAAACCAGTAAATGCATCTACTTTATCATCATCATCCACACCTCCCTGCCCTCTAAGCTGCTGCCATCTGGTGTCTGGATAAGGGCAGCTGCCTCCCAACTCAACTTCCCGCACCTGGTCTTACCCACTCTCACAAAAACAAGCCTGATCGCGTCATCTCCCCGTTTAGAAAAACCCTCAGTGGCACCTTCTGTTCCTAGACAAAGGTCAAAATTGAGCTCCCATTTTCTCTCCTCACTTCTAGCAAAACAAGCAAATGTCTATTTTAAAAATGACCCTGGTAAGTGGCTGTCACTTTAACAGGTTCCTCTTTGCAATAAGCACTTTTGTCTAAAAAGATACACAGCAGAGACTGCTGCTTCCCAAACCGTCTGTGGTCAGGGACCAGTTTTTGTTTGTGCTCTTGGGTATCTTTTTACATAAAGAAAATATAGTCCCATTTGCTCCTCCTGTCTATCCTGCTAGGCGTCAACTGTCATGGATTTTTTTGTTTTCTCTGTTTGTAAGATCCAGTCACAGCTCACATCACAAATCACACTTGTAGCCTGTGCTTTTCAAACTTTCCATCTGAATCACCTGAATGCCTTGCTAACACCAGTTCCTGAGTCTGCAAGCCCGGAGGTTTTATTTATTCAGAAGGTCTGGGTAAGGACTCAGAAGTTGGCTTCCAACAAGTTTCCAGGGGATGGTGATGGGGAACCCACCACTCAGCCTCACTCAAGGGCGCAAGACACACTGGAGAGAAGAAAGCCAGGCTCCCTCCTAGCACGGAACCTGGGAGGAGAGGATGCACCGCCAGGTTCATGGAGTTAGTTAGTCTGGCTAACTTTTACTGTATTCTTTTCTATTTCCCAAATTTTATTTAGATTTACACACACACACACTCCTCCTCTAAATACAGACAGACAGACACACATGCTCCTTCACTAAATTTAGGCATTGCGTATGGATATACATACACATATTTAAAAAGAGTAACAATGTTTGTGGCAGCCATGTCACTGGAAATCTTCAGTATGTATATGGACAATGTCACCCATGGGTCTTTTTCAAATCATTCCACAATTGATCTTTTCATCTTAAGTATTGATCTTAGGTATATCACGATGTAAAAGCACAAGGGAATCAATGCCAAGGGTAATGATGTTCATTAGCTTCACAGGTGCTCTGCATGTTTAAAATGGGGCAGAAGCAGCAATCATCGTTTTAAACTTGTCTGTCTTGCCCTTTCTGGTCTGAAAAGACAGTCTAGAAAGAAGAACTTGGAGTTCTCAGTCCTGCTTCCCCTCTGACATTTGTTGAGGGTTCAGTTTTTCTCAGGTGATAACCCCTTCTTTCCATCTTCACAGCCTGATGCTGTTAATCACGGTTAGTATTTTCCATTACACTAACCTGCTCTGGGCCTTGGCCTTTGCTACAGACTGTTTGCCTTTGCTTCTGTTTGGAGGGAATCTACCGAAATGACTGCTTAGCCAACCTGCTTGTGGGAACTGTTTGCATCCTGTGGAGGGGCGGTCATGCTTGTACATGTATCAACATCCCCTGGCCACAGCTGAGCAGTCTGGGAACAAGCACGTGTCCAAGCTGGACCAACCAGTTTCTTCCCAGGAATTGCAAGTTGAGAAAAAGTCTTTTCTTTCAAAACAGCTACACAAATGGCACACGGTCAAGATCAATTTGGCACCTCTTACTTTCCATCATGTTGTCTGGATGGCCAGGCACACAGCGAAGAGTAGAGAGTAGATATGAATGTCCCTGGAGAGAAGGCCCTGACCTCTAGCTCCTGGAGTTCCCACATTTCCCTGATTCCTACCATTTCTCATGCTGAAATTTCACCATGTACTTCCGGATCCCACCAACAAACTAAACTCTCTTTGGTGCTTAAACTAGGTAGGCTTATTGATACCAGCAGAATCTCAGCCAACCAGTATGCTCTCTTTTAAAACTACATAACAGCCTTTCTAGATAGTCATATTTTACCTCTGATTTCATTTGGTTCTTTCCATTTTTTTCCCTCATGGAGCTCATCAATGAAACATAGTTAACTTTGCTTTTTAAATCTCTCCTTCCCTCACCCATCTCTGGTTTTTGTTCTCGTTTTGCTTTGTTTTGTTTTGAGACTGGGGCTCAACATGTAGCCCAGGCTGGCTTTGAACTCAGAGTTATCCTCCTGCTTCAGCCTCCAGGGTGCTGGGATTACAAGTGCGAACCACTGCACCTGCCACTGCCCATCTGTTTACACCATCCCAGTTTTTTTTCCTTGGCATTTTATGAAATTTTCTATTGCAAATCTACAGGCTGGGTAGATATACCCAGTGCCCACTGGCCCCACTATAAAACTCCATGTGATTCTGTCACTTTGTCCTGAAGCTTTGGCCCTTCCATCTCATCAAACAGTCCTTCCTAGCAGGAAGATGGGGGCCTGAACCACTTGCCCCTCACAAGTCATATTTCCCTTCCATTCTGATGTGAAAGGAGGTCAGCTGAAACACAGTGAGATGACTACTTTCAGCTGGATGAGACTTACAGTGGGATTCTGGATAATTAATGGTCTCTCCTTCCTTCTAAGCTGCTGAGTGCTGTCTTCCAGGATATTTGTTCAAAGAAACTCCCGCAAACACACAGCATTTTCAATGGTCTGAATCTTTTTTATAGTCTCATGCAGTGACAGGCCAAATATAATTAAAAGGTATTTTATACACCTGCCACCCAACTGCAGGTTGGGGTGGGAAAGTGTTCAACAGCAGTAAGTGGCATGTTCTGGTTCCTCTGGAATGGGACCATAAGTGGGAGAACAGGCTCCAGGTCTTGGCTGGCCATGTTGGGAGGCTGGTGTGGATGGCGCCTCCACTGAACAGATCCAGAGTCTTTGGAGGGCAAGGGTGACCTCCAAAAGGACATGGGGTGAATATGAAAGAAGGGTGGACAAAAATGTCTGTGGTTAGGAAAAAGTAATCTGGGAAAATTTTGTGTGTTCTGTAATCAGAAAGTGACAATAAACATAAAACAGACACATGTCTTCAAGGGTGGGTATATAAAAAGGATTCTTAAAAGGTAATTAGAGGGCAATGGTTAAGTAAATTATAGCATAGAACATTGTAGAACTATCAAAAGTGACTACACAATTATGGAAATGAAAACATTCTGAAGCTTACTAGGTTTAAAAACAGATTATAAAACAGTATAATCAGTGAGATCCAATTTTTTTGAAAAGATACACACATACACGTGGAAAGTTGGATAATATCAGACTTTTCAAACTGTGGTACATATGCAATTCTGTATTAACCAAATTCCTAGGTCTGCTAAGATTTGAACAGTGATTCAGCATGTCCATAATGAGGGGCTGAAACCCAGCATTTCCAACATGCTCTTGGGTGACACTAATGCTGCTGGTCCCATGGACCACATTTAGTAGCAAGAACATAGAACATGTGATAAGATCATTTACTTCTCTTCTTCCTTTATACCTACTTTCTAATTGTTTGAATTAAAGCAGGTAAACTAAGGGCATGCATTGTTTTCTGCTATGTAAAATTAACATTTATTTTAAAAAGAGAAAAAGATAAGCAAAACAGTGCCAGGAGAAATCGTATAAAACTTCCTAAAAGCCAGGCAGCAGAGGAAATGTACAAACCAAAGAAAAGAACAGAGGGATAACAGATATGTCTGATACCAAATCTGTAAAAAATAATTTTTTAGACAAAGGGTATAAGAAGACAAAGCTGTTGGTATTGAGGTATAAAGAGATTTTTTCTCCCTCCAGAAGGAAAAGAAAGCAGTGATAAGACAGTGTAGGCCTGAGCTGCGTAGGTGAAGTATGACTTGTGAGGGGCACGTACCCAGGAACTAGGTATGTGAGAAGGGCTTTTTCTGCCTTTTTGAAGGATAGTCTCTAATGAAGAGCAAGAAATGATCTGTAGGCATAACCAGTTAATTAAAAGAAATTAGTTAAAATTAAAAGAAACTTTCAGACACAGGTTATGGACACAGGTTATGCCTAAGCCCAGAATATACACTGGAGTTGGATGACCACCGGGAATGTAAGAGGGAGGGACTCTCAAGACCATGTGCAGGGCTGGTAAAAGCCAGTGTCCCTCACCTGCTGCATTTGGGGAAAGTGTGTGCCCCAAGCTGTCTGCATAGAAGAGGTGCACTTCCTGCCTATGAAAAACCCAGAGTCCCAGGCCAGGGAGGGTAGCACGTAGCTGAAGTAAACGTGACGAGTGGTTAGAGTTCTGCTGAGTGATGAGTCACAGACTGCCAAGGAGCTATCATCACAGATGGGCATGAAAGTTACATGCTCCCAACTCCCTAATCCATGCCTAGGGCTGAGCCTAACTTCAGAAAGGAAGGCAGGTGCCAAGAGTTCTGAGATTGTGTGCCACTGAAGCAAACGCAGCAAGTGCCTCGTCATTAACAGTATTTATTACTGAGCACATTACATTGCTTTCAACAGTAAAAGTGGTATCCAAAGACTAAAATAATATTCAGCACACTTGGCTGATAAGCTGTCATTGCCAGTTACCAAGAGTGACAGAGTCAATAATGTGGACAAGTGTCTGCCCTCTGCTGGACATAAGGATGGCAACTTGGGTAAATGGAGAGGAAAAACAATGTCTTTGGGATCACAGCAAAGTCTTGGCTACTTCCAGGACACCAGATGCATAATGGAGATGACTTGACTTTTTCTTGACATGAGAACTTAACAGAATAATCCTCTGAGAGAGTAAGCTTTGCTGCACCCTTAGAACGCTGTGAATGGACACATGCAAGTCTGCACCCCAAGAAGCCCCCCAAAAGCACAGACTCCTTCCAAACACAAAAGTGGAGAGTCTTGGAACCCAGCTGAGACACTGGCTTGTTTAAAAACGTGACTGTGATAGTGACACGAGCCGAGGTTGTTCCCATGCTCCTCTCCCTTCCCAGCGCTGGTGGTCTTCCTAGACCTCTGCACTCCAGTCCCAGTCCTGCCAGGTCTCAGAAGCAAGAAGGGAATCCCACTGAGGAGAGCAGAGAGGACATGCAGGCGGAAGAAGGTATTCTTCATGACAGAGCTGAGGAGGCAAAGCTAAAGGTCCAGTATCCAACCCAGCACTTCAGCCTGGATGCCCTGACTCACTCACAAAGAGACTCTACAAAGGGCAAAAGTACAGAATGGCCAAAGCCGAGGTGAAGAACAAGCAGCCCCAAATGCAGAACCTGGTGATGGATAACCACATCCCTACCCTCTAGAATCTGCCCCAGAGAAAGTCCTCACTCATTATCAGTGAGCTTGAGGGGTAACCCTGGCACCCTTTTCCCCTTCTTCCTGAAGCACTGGACTGTTCTATGTTGCAGGCAGGGATGGATAGGTAGATAGAGCTTAGCTTGCCAGCCAGGAAAGACTGATTCTACGGGGGGATGCTGAGAGGGTAATGTGGGTTGAAGAGGAGCTTTGAATGCATTCCTTTGGTTAAATCAAGACTTCCACACTCTGGCTGGCAGCCCATGTTAGGGGCCAGGAAATTAGAAAGACTAGGGCTGGATAATGCTGAAAACTCATTTTATTTTGTGAGGAACTGGAGAGATATGATTTCCCCTTTTGGAAGAGTATGTCCAAAAATTGGTGCCCATCTTAACAAGTATCTATGGCTTTAGGTCACTGTGGCATCTTTAGAGACCACTAAAGAGTATGCAGTTCTTCACTACTCAGTTTTTAAAGCGAGCACAAATTCTGTAAGGGCAGAATCTAGATAGATTTGTTTTTAGAAGTGCTCCCCTACTCCTTCTCTCAGACTCTCTATTGTAACTTCTTCCTAGTTTTCAGTCAAGACAAACCAGGTGACCAAACTTAGCAGGAATCCTAGTAGGATATGCAATTCCAAATCTCTAGGATCTGGCCTGAGCGTGGCTCCATGCTGGGTACGCCAAGAGAGTTTGTCAGCTCTGTACCCAATATCGAATTTGTTCTATTTTATTTTTCATTTATGCTCTAATTTCAGTTATGAATTTGCTAATAAAGAGGCATTATGAATAAAGAAAATACCATTGAGGAGATAAAAGAAAATACCACTCAAGAATAGGAATTGGGGCCTTTACACACATTAAATAAAATCATATTACTTTTAACCTAGTAAACTTAGAATATATACTATTAGCACATTTATCTGCAGAATGAAGGGCAAAGCTACCCTAAAATAAAGTCTTGATTGTTATTATTTCAATAGCAACATCTTACTATATCCTATATTCCAAAATTTCTTTCATAATTTTGAAGTTAATGTATAATGTCTCAATGCATGGATGAATAATGTCAGTGCAAGCGATCTTACATGAATCACAACTGCTTTTCTCAAAGAACTGAACTAGGTACGAAATACACTTTTGACTGCTCTGTGCCCCACCCTCTGCCTCAGGGGCACAGGACGAAGTTTAAAGCAGGTGACTCCCAAACCTGCCTGCAGCCCTGACTGAGGTCTCCACGCTGCCCCTCAGCTTCCTCCTGCTGTAGCTGAGTCACTTCCTTTAATCAGAGGGCTTTCCTGTGCTAAGACTCCTGTCAGCTCCCAGCTGTTACTGTTCAAGACGAAACCCCTCAGCTCAGAGATCAAACAGTCCAGTTCCTGTGTACTTTGCCAACCGAGTCCTTCACTTTGTGCCTTTTTCTCTTTCTACTCTCCAGCCACACCCCCTCACAAACTGTCCCAGAACTACTTGGGCCCACTGCTGCTCCAAGGCTGCTACATGGTTCCCCCTGTCTGATATGTCCACCTTCCCTCCAATTCCTTCGCTTCAGAAATACTCCTTTGGGAGATGCTTGGCCTCCCTGCCTCCCATGCTGTCCACTTTCGGGGCTATTTTGGAATGTCCACTTCTTTCCCAGACTCGGAGGCCTAGACAGTGCCAGACAAGTCTTTCTCCCTGTGCCACTCAACACAGGGCCTAAGAAGGCAGTGGATCTTAAGTGAAGGAAATGAGCCAGGGCCCTGCCCGAGCACCACTCTCCACTTCTGTGTACTTACGATTTCCACAGTTGAGACCACCAAGGCCAAATGGGCAACTGCATGTCAAGACAGAAAACAAAACAAGAGTTAATCCCAAATCTCAAATGAAATAACAATTGCAATTTGCCTGAGTAATTTCTTTACTTACGATAGTTCTTCACTTGGATAGACTTTACTTTAGGATAGTTTTACAGTAAGATCAGAATAAATGAAATGGACCTACCTCATACAGGTTTCATTTTCAAGTCTATATCCATCTTCACAAGCTGAAAGAAAAAAGGAAAATCCATTAATGTATCTACTTATCTCCCATGAGTCAACTTATATTAAATGTCTCCCACTGTATTGTCCACAAGAATATTCTAGAATCAGAAGGCTGAAAATAACTTTAAAATTATCTATAACCTAACTAAACACTATTGCCAGTTAAATTCTTAACCTCATTAAGAAACTTTTCTTAACCTCTTTGTGGCTCTCAGTTCCCCATCTATAAAAAGATGATAACAACAATTACAAAACTACCTTAGAGTTTCTAGGAGGAAATTAAATAAAATGAAGCATGCAAATGGTTCAGCATAGGCCTGGCACACAGCAACCACTACATAAATGTTTGTAGTTATAATTGTTATAAGCAAATGCAAATCTTTTTGGAAGGTCTCTATAGATAAAAAGTTTTACTCAAAAGGAAACAACAATTGGATGAGAGAAAAAGGAAAAGAAAGGAAAAGATAACATGAGATAGATAATTATACTACTAACCTCTGTTAGTTCATCAAAAAAAAAAAGTTTGTGCTTTCACTGTTTGATCATTTTTTCATGCCTATATCTTGTAAACTGAGCATTACTTTGAAGATAACAATACGCAATATATTAACCATTGTTAATCTCCTATTGTGTTGCTTTGAAATTCTGTATCATCGTTTTTTGTTCTTTTTTCATTAAAAAGTCTCAGCTGGGCACGGTGGAACACACATGTAATTCCAGTACCTTGATAGGCTGACACAGGAGGACACAAAATTTGAGTCCAGCCCAGGCAACTTAGTGAGACTCTGTTTCAAACACAAAAAAGAGCTGGAATGTAGCTCAGGCCCTGGGTACAATCCCCAGGATAACACCCACCCCCGAAAAAAGAACAGAAACAAAAAACCAAGTCTCCCATGGCACATCCTTTCCAGGCACAAGGACAAACTTTTAAATCTTTTGCCTTCTCTGATGTAAGTGCTAATAAGACACTGGTCTTATTAGCCTGCTCCTATGAGGTAGAAGTTATAGGTAATACCTTCTGAGACACAATTCTGGTGATACCCAGCTTTTTAATAGGAAAATCCTCACTTTAACATCTGAAGGAATGCTAGACATATCTAATGTGTCCTAGTTGACATGTTGCCCACAAACAACCCTGAACCCTATGGTGGTGGCACTCCTGGAACGCTGCTTCAAGGAAAAGGCTGAAACCCAGCTCTTCCCCCGATCACCAGTTCCCAAATTTATCTGATCACAGAAATACTTTCAACACTACAATAAGCCAACAGAACACCATAAGCTGTAATGCTTGGATGAAAGCAGATAATGAAAAAAAAATGCCTTGCAGACAAATTCTCTGATGTAAGGAATGATTAAAAAAATTGACTCATGGTTAATGTATGGTATGCACTGCATAAAAGATTACAGATGAAAAAAGGTACCAACGCTGCTGTCCCTGAGCAGGCAGGCAGCAGACACACTGAGCTGTCTGTGCTTATGGGATGCATGATAAGAGGGAAGACTGGAGGGGTAGTGTGTGGACCCTGAAGACCCCTCTACTGTAGAGTTGTGCATGACACTATTAACTGTGTAGATGTGTTTCATATTTTTATCTTCTACTTTTTTAATGTGAGAGGTTAAATGGCATCTGTTTTACTTCATAAATCATTTATCATCACTAGAGTTTTATGGAACATGGTTTGGAAAATATCATTCTAAATAATCTATAATTTGAGCTGGGCATGGTGAAGCATGCTTATAATCTGTTTATAATCCTCTGGAAAGCTGAGGCAGGAGACTGCAAGTTGTAGTGCAGCCTATCTCAAAATAAAAAGATAAGTAACTACATAACCTATAATTTATCTCATGGTAGATTAAAAAACCACGATTCTGGGCTGTACTGTTAGGGTTCCGCAGAATGGGTTTTCCCAAGCTACATTCTCTTGTCCTGAGGAGTATTTATTTTATAAGAAATAGCTACAGGAAATCCTTATGGCATTTATTACAGGATGTCATGGACCCTGCTGCCACAATATTGTAGCTCAGGGACCTCTTAATGAGGTTCCCAGAGAAATTTCTTTTGGGGCCCAGCGCTTCAGAAGATGGACCTGCTCTTAGACAAAGACACTTTATTTTATGGAACATGGCTCTTTTTAAAAATTAATTTTTCCTTCAATCTGATTTACTTTTTACTATTTTACAATCTTATTTCATTACATCAATTTTTTTAGGTGCTTCAGATCCTTTATGCAAAAAGACAGAACATTATTATCTCATTTGGGGAAGGGGGTAACAAGACCCCATTTCCCTGTCTTTGATGCCTTTGAACTCTTTGCTGCACTGAGGTGGGCTGATGTCACCTGGCTTGTCGTACACTGCACTCTTCTTTCTGAAAATGTTTTTGTATCAGATTTACCTACCTAACCCTCATCTGCTGTGCAGGAGCTCTCTGCTCTTTGGCTATCATTCAGCCATGCATAAGGTCCATCTGCTGTCCCACATGACAGCCAATGGGTTGGAATATTTTCATTTAGTGGCAGAAGTAGTCTGATTTCCTGGTGTCTATTTCAAAAGGGCTCATTCACTCATTTATCAAAGACTGAATGTTACTGCATGCCCAGTGCTCTGCTGGGGGCCCTGCAGGGAAACCACCTCACAGTGAGACACTTCTGTGCTCGTTAGGAGCCAGTTTCTCATCATGTACAGCCCAGCAGGGCTCTGATGACAGAGCACTAAAGATGAATGAATGTGACAACAGCTTACATAAATGCCCCAACTGGGCTTCCCCCATTGCTATGAGATAGGCAAATTAAAGCATTTGGGATTTAAAAAAAATAAGTAAATGATAAGAGTCTTAATAAACAATTTTGATCCTCTGCAGGCAGTAAGTCAAGACCTGCCAATCTTTTCCTACCATATTTGCTGTCTTACTGTCCATGTGTTCTTTCAACAGACATTTACTGAGCCCTACAGTGTGTTAAGCCCTATTCTAGATGTGGCTCTGGCCCTTTCGGTACTTGCAGTCTGGTGAGATGCAGATAGATTGTTAGAATTCACTGTAATCCTTGCTTGATGGAAAGAAGTTGAGAAACCTATAGGAAGGGGACCCATTTTAATTTTTAATCTACCTTTCAAAGTCTGGTAAAGACACGTAAAGATTGTTATGTGAGACACTAAGAAGCATGAGTGTTTGTGAACAACTGAGAACAGTACAAAAACTGGCTTGAACCGCACTGATTTAGAAATAATTCCTCCATCCCCACAGGGATGAACCAAATCTGAGGCATCCAGAAGGGGTTATCATTTGATACATGCCTGTGCTCCAGCACATATGGCCACAAGATGTCACTACTAAGCCACAAGAACAAAGCCGTTAAGGCTGCCGCCCACAAAGCTTCAGGGTCCTCTCACAGGAGGCCGAATGGCCATGGTGCTGCTGAGAAGGGGCTTCATGGCCTCAGCAACAAGCCCACAGGCTAACTGATGTGTTCTCACACTGCCTCTTGGGTCATTACTTAGTTAACATAAGACTGCTGGGACCTATGCCATTACACGTGGTAAATCTCTGACAGCCCTGCCTTTGCTAATGCTAGCCTCTGGCACAATTAGGCAATTGCTGACTGGGAAACGGAGGGAAATAGTTTGTGCCAGCTGGAAGCAGGAGTGACCGAGCTGTTCCTACAGCACTGCACACAGGGCCACCTCCCCACATGCCTGCACTTCTACACATATTGTCCCCTCCTGGCATCTGTTTAGCAACCAACATACATGGGCTTCAGTGCCATCACCTTTCCATGGGAAGCCAGGCTCAATTCCCTGTTCCTCCTTTTTATTTTATGAAAAAATAAAACAAAATTTCATAATCAAATATAAGAATAACAGTAGCTATTACACTGTGTATCACTATCTTCACAGTAGTTATAAGAAGAGTACAAGACATAAACCAAAAAGACTCTTACAAAAAAGAAATAGATAAAAACACAAATCTTTCTTTTCAATAAACTAAGCAAACCAGTATTGTAAATGAAACCAATTAGTACACATATTGAAATATTTTTAATACAATGGAATTTGTAATTTGGGGAAGTATTTGAACTTCTTATGTCCTATTTACCTGTCTTCTATTTTGCTCTTTATTTTTGTGTGTATATCCACTGAGAAATGCTGTAGAGCAGCTGTATATCAGTACTGATGCCCAGCTCTGAGAGTGGGCCTTCTTTAAAACCTATACGTGTTCTGCCTGGAGAACTGATCTTGTCCACTTAGAAAGAACTTTGTTCCTAAACCTAACAAGGACAGAGCATCTGAAGGTCAGGATGAGAGTGCTGCCCCAGAATGTATTTTTACATTCTTTTGATGGAACAAGTCCTTTGGTGGGAAGCCCTGACAGAAATAAGTGACACGTCACCTTGCCCCAGTATGTGATTTTTACTCAGCTTCCAGGACACCTATCACCAGCCAGGTGCTGACTGGGCAAGAGATCTGTTGTCATGGGCATTCCAATGGGAGGCAACATTTAGAGCTCCATAAAAACAAAAACCAGCCTGTATTTGCAGCGCTAGCCTTTCTGCTGCTGCTGAATTGTCAAAGTATACTGTGCTCTGGATCTGATTGATTTTATTTTAAAGCAATATTCTCAGACTGAGCAGTCTTAATCTCAAACCGAATAATTTAAACTCACTGAAAAGGTTAGCAGAATTAGATTTCAGCTCTCAAACACTTCATGAAACCTTTACAACTATAAGGACTCATTAATTTGACACCAGCCTGGGTAAAATACAAGAGTAAATGCTGATGGCTTACAAAGTACCTCTCCGTACATTTCATTTTTTTAGTTACTAGAAATAACTAATGCAGTACCATTATACACATTTTACAGAGGAGGAAACTAACAAACTGGCAGTGGGGCCAGGGATACGGTTCAGTGGTACCTTGCCTGTCTGGCAAGTGTGGGGTCCTGAGTTTGATTCCCAGTATCCACTGCCCCCCCAAAGATTAATAAGCAACAGATAAAGCTTCAGCAATTATAATAATGATTTTTGTAACTTTTAAGTGAAAAACAAAACAGGCATTGCATTCTCTTTTCTTTCCCTTTTCCCCTTTTCTTTTCTTTCTTTAGAGAGACCAGCATGTATCAGTCAAGATAATGCTATTATTCTAAGGAGATAATGTATTCAAACCTGCTGTGAACAAAATAACAAGAACCAGTCTCCCCCAATTTAGAAGAGTTCTACCCAGAGCAGAGAGGGAGAGGGCTACACAGAGGCAAGCGTCTTCCTGTACCAGCACAGCCCAGAAGAGCAGCAGAACCGCCCACCTCGGCAGGAGTGATCCATCTTATTGAACTGAAAGTAGCCCGACTTGCACTGGCACAGGGCGACTCCGTCTAGGTCAGTACAGATGGAGGTCTCTGTGTCACACTGTGGACTCTTCCGCTTACACAAGCTGCCCGCTGGAACAGAAAAGCACGACAGTGAAGTAAAGCAAAACCTCCTCCACTTCAAAACTTCATATGCATGAACTTGGTATTTCAAGAGACTCTGGAAAGATTTCCAAGGTCTTCTATACACATCCTTCTGCCACCCCCTCTCCGGGTCAGTCCCGGCCCCACACACTGAATGCTCACGAGCACACCTCACTGAAAACAGTCACAGAGGAAACTTGTGGGAGGAGGCGCAGCACCCACTGCAATGTGGCCTCCTGGTGGGTGTTCTATGCCTGCAATGCTAGAGGACAGGACAGGACAGGGCAGCAGGAGGACTGGGCCAAACCTGAAAATGGGACCATGGTCTTATGTAGTTAAGAGACTTAGACCACTATTAGTACTAGATGGGTCTGTCTCAAGTGAAAGCATGTCTCAGTTCTGTGTGTCTGCATGGCCTCGGGCAGTGATGGCGAACCTTTTAAAGACCAAGCACCCAAAACCCGCTTATTTATCACAAAGCACCAACACTGCCCCCACGTGTGCTGTTATCCCACATGCAGCTCTGGGAGCTATGCTGGAGTGATGTGGCTCATGAGCCGACAGAGGGGAGGGCTCTTGTGCCTGCTGCAGCATGTGAGATAGAGGTTCACCACCGCTGGCCTAGAGGGACACAGCACACTCCTGCTGGGTGGCTTGCTGCCCTGACAGTGCACTACCCCAGAAGAGGTATGGTGGCTATCTGACCACCCAGGCTGGAGTGCAGTTATGTGTATCTGGTGGTCTCTCCCACCACAGTCATGGGGTCTTATTCATCTCTGGGCCTTTGGCCTAGTGTGGGCACTAGTAAGACTGCCTGTGCTGAAGATGCTACCCATCCATTGGTCACAGCATCACTACTGAGAGCAGCAGAGGTGGGCAGGCTGGAAGCCAATCTGGCAGGCTGCTTCCATGTACACTTCAGGGCTTTATTAATTTCTTGAATAACAAAGAATCATTTCATTATTACAAAGCATTCGTTGTAGGGAACATGGTCCTCTATAAAGTTGTTTACAGCAGATGCAATGAGGATACATTTTACAATCTGGGCAGCCCTGGCACAAAAGGCCCATGTAACAAATGGGAATATCCAGACAGAAGGACAAAAATATGAAACCACTGGACAGTGAACAGCAAGTACAGGGCAAGGCAAAATCAGCATGCATTGTTGTCTGGAGACAAGAGCAAGTTCAACACAGGAGGAAGGCTGACATGGGAAGGGGAATGTACCTGCTATGCACAGAGGGGTGGCTGCCAATTTTCTAGGCGCAGTCTTGCCCTCTTTTACTCTAAGGGAACCTCAACCTGCTCAGAAATGAGGCAGCAGCTGCTAACACTGCAAACTTGCTCCCTGCCCAGGCAGATCCTGGGAGGGGGAGCTGGCATTAGGGCTCATCCGCCCACACAGGATTCTTGAGGACTCAGGTCAGTGAACAGCCTGGGCACTGTGAGGTAAGTTAAGGACACAACTTTGGTTTTCAACCCTGAATTTCCTACCTTTATGGAAGTGTCATGCTAAACCAGAATCCCATTTGTGTATGACTGAATTTCCCTTGTTTATCGTAAGAAGTCTGTATGTAAGAGAGAAAATTTTTTAATGGAAAATCTCACCAAGTGAACCCTGCAAAGCTGGCACCAAGACTGAACCTCTACTGAACCTCTACTACCTTCATCTAAAATCTTTGAAGCCCTTGCCAGTCCACGGCCCTTAATAGAAAAAGAAGTATCCCAGGACAAAAAGTTATCTGGGCATCTCCAGCCTTGTCCAGAGGCCAGCCTGGACTGCCTGGTCTGATTAGATATTTTCTGGAAGCCAATGTCATGTTTTCTTTCCATCCTGCCCACTGATCTAGGCTGCTGGCAAACACTCTGCCATGCTGAAGCAACATCCCTGCACAGAAAGAGATTCATGCAAAAGTAGGGAGAACAAGCTCTTCCCCTGCAGTGAGGAACTGCTTTCTTCAAAATTCTTGGAGAATGTTTTATGATGATTCCATTAAATAAAACCATGTGCAACGTGTAATTGAAATACACAGTGAATATTTAAAGGTTTTTTTTTTTTTTTCTGGTGGTGCCAGGGATCGAATTCATGACCTCGCACTTGCCAGGCAGGCGCTTATGCCACTGAGCTAAATCCCTGGCAATATTTAAATTAAAAAAAAAAAATTACAGTGAAAGACACGCTGCCATTAATCCCCTTCAAAATATTCTCCCTTCTCTTCAAATACACTCATCCCCTAATTCTTATCACTTTCTAAAACAACTCTGGAAGTCCTTTTTAGTGAGTGTCTATAAGGTGTGATAAAACATATCTGGCAAGTGCCATCCGATAGGAAGGCAGGCTTATAAAAATGTTAGCATGCTTCTTCATCCATCTGACTCACTGGAAATGGTACACTGTGACGTCTGGTTCCTCCCCAAAGTCACAATGACCGTGAAAGGTGAATGGTTTCAATGGACTCAGGACACTGAGTCAGCCATGACAGCACAACTAAACAAATTCACAAAAAGGACTTCCAGAACTGCTTCACAAAGTGTCAAGAAGGATAGGGTAAGCAGGTTTGAAGCAAGGAGGTGCTTTCTGAGGAGGACTGGTGACAATATGTCTTTTACTGTTATACAGTTTTTTTTAAATTAAATCTTCATCATTTTATATAATCTAACTTTCATTTTAAGCCTGCTGGTGTGATTTTTGTACATTTACAATTCCCATGGTCTTTCCTGGGCGTAACATCCGCCCAAACAGACAATGAGCACTAAAGTAAATGTAAGGTTGAGACATTCCATGGGGGATTTCCAAGGTCTACAAACCTCTGGAGACCATGCAGTTCTTTGTAAGGCAGGGAAGTGGATGCTTTGTGACTTGAAGGGAAAAAAAAAAAAAAACCAATGAAGTGTCCAGAATAACCAAGTGCTCTCCACATGCCGGAAACACCCAGATTCAGGGCCCGGCAGCTCCTACTAGTCTAGCTATCTCCTTAGCAGTTGGAAGAGTTACCAAGAGACCAAGCTGGGGTGTATTGGCAAAAGCAGGAGGGAAAAACAGGCGTATGAGCCCATTTTTAGCCAATATGCATGCCTATTTTTGTTCTCAAAGGTTCTAAAAGGAGAAGTAAAGAATGAGGGCCTCGGAAAGGAAGCGAGGATGACAGGAGCCATACTGCAAGCCACACCCGAACAGTGCAAAAAGCAAGGGTCAGGGAGCAGCAGGCTGCTGTGAGCAGGTTCTCAAATCCAAGTTTCCAGCCACCTGTTTACAAGGCACAAATATATTTACTGGGGACAAACAAGTAATCTGTACAAATGCTGACCATATAAAACGTACTCCATAAATATGAGGTGAACTGAAAGGTTCTTGCCTCTCTGAGAAGGAAAAACTAGTACCCCTGAATTCTTGGCAAGAGAAACAAAAAAGTCAAACCAAAGAGTCTCAGTTGTTTTTTTTTTTTTTTTTTTTTGTACCAGGGATGGAACTCATGACCTTGCACTTGCCAGGCAGGTGCTTGTGCCACTGAGCTAAATCCCAGGCCCTAAGAGCCTCAGTTTTTAAGACAGTGTAATGGGGCATAAACTTTTTAACCAACTGCCCTATTGAAAGCCACTATAATTCTAGAACGTTTAATCCATATTTTCAAATTAATAATTAGCTCTTAAGTTGGCAAACTTCCAGCACTTTTTCCAAGGTGAAAGGTTAACTTCTCAGCTGTCAAGTTCTACAACATGCAGCAAGGTCATAGGAAAAAGTTCACTGGATCAGCAATTACAAAAACCTGAGACTGTCTAGATCAACCAGTAGACAGAAAAGCCTGATACTTCCACCCTACGTCCAGCATCTGGACACCAGATGGGGAGGTTTACACTATATCTTGCATCCTTCGCCAGCACTAGTCCTGAGGTAAAGTGAGCTAACCAGAGCCCACTTTGATCATTTATGATGTGCCAAGTGGGACCAGCCCTTTCTGCAAAGAAACATCTTTGATTCTAGCAGCTTTCCTTCCCCAGAAGTGAAACTTCCTCTGCAAGACCCAAATCTGGCTTCCAAGTTTGTCTCAAATTGCTTTATCCCTGTACCTTACTGTAGGTGAACTATGAAAGCTTTTGATAAAACAGGCAAAGCAAGAACAAGAGAAGAAAAATCATTGTTATTGGTACCACAAGGAGTACTGTGCTCTGTGTTCTTATGTGTATTTATAATTTGTAAATAAGCAAAACAGATAGGTAACACTGCACATACATTTTTTACTTAATAGTTATCATGACAAAGCTTTTTGGGTCACTGCCAAGCAAATACCCTTGTGTGTGTGAGACTGCCTCTGCTGGGAACAAGGGTAGTTAGTTTGTCTTTGTTATATCATCTCCTACATCCCTCTCCCTCCCAACCCTACACCACGGACAAGAGAAACAGAAGGGGATGCATGTCACAGACCAAGTGCCCTCAAGGCTATGTGCATACAGGACTCTGTGTGAGTGTATGTGTGTGTGCATGTCTGTGTTTGTGTGCACCTGCACACCCCCACAAAGATGCATACATACAAAGTCCTCTTGCTTCACACTCATTCCAAAGGCAGGCTCTCTGATGAGCTTTCCTGGGACGGAGCCCAGAACACCTTCTATCTTTCTGGGTCTGGGTCTGAATGTGTGAGCAGGGTTCTCCCCAGGGACCTTTACACTCTTACCTCTAAAGACCCGTGCCTGGGATCCCAAGAGTTGGCAGACCTCAGCAGAGGACCTGCAGGAGTTGACAAATTTCTGAATCCCATCGTTCAGGTCAAAGAGCGTCACACTAGAGGCCAGGGAAAAGGTGGTTTGCAAGGAAGTCATAAATGCACTGGGCTCCCTAGGGACAAAAGATGCAAGAGTTTACTTGACTTAAATGACATGTGGGCCCAGGGCTTCTGAAAAATAACTGTCATCACTATTCTTCAGAAAAGGAATAAAAGCACATGAAGGCCCAGTGACCTCGGCCCTGGGCCACAGAGTGGCCCAGTTGAAATACAGCCCAGTTTTGCTGCTCTCGCCTTATTAGGATAGCCTCCCCTTTCCACAGACTGGTTCACAGACAAATATAACTCTGTTTCTTACCTAGACACATGAGCTGTGGATTGGATATAACCCGGTAATGTTGAAAAACACACATTTAACTGCAAGGGAGAGAAGGTTCATCATTAATCGCAAGCTAGACAAAAGCCTTTGACCAAGAACCTATTTTCAGAATAAAATAGGCATTTGCCAGCCATCCAGTTATTGGCAGGTAGCTTTATGCACAAATGGTATCCTTTTATTCATTCATCTCTTAAACACCTTTCTGTTGTTCCCTGAGTAGTAAGGGACAGAGGCAAACAGTAAATCAGTGAGGGAAATCTTGGCAGGAAATGATGTTTAGAACAGCACCTTTGGACACAAAACATTTTCGAGGAGTAGATTTCTTCTGAGACCTATGGTTTCAGAAAATTCAGAGGCAACTCTTTATTTGGATTCTGCACAGTGAACAAGCTCACTGAAGAGGCTCAGATTCCTTCAGCTTCCCCAGGTCTGAAGGGCCTGACATAGTGGCCTCAAAATCTGCAACAAGTTAACCTACCTCACAGAGAGTTGTTCTTCAAAAAGGCTCTCCATGGGAAATTACGCTGTGCGAGCCAAGAGCCCTTTTGATGAGAGAAAATTAAGATCTACTCCCTGTGTTTGCCTCGTGACCTCAGACAGCAGACCATAAAGTAAGCGCCTACTTCCTTCCTACCTTCCATAACAGGGACCAGAGATTCCTTCCATGGAGCAGAAGGTCCTAATATCACGTCTCGTGAAGACTCATCTGTCTCCAAAGCCAATGCCTCAGAGCCATCTGATTCTTCAGAAGATGGAGATAAGTGGAATGTTATCAAATGCTTAAATTAATAAACTTTTTTCTCCAAGCATCTCTGCAAAGACCATGTGAGTGGCTTCCTCAGTTTCTGCTTAACTCTTTACTGTCTCTTGTGGGCAGGTTCATCATATCAGCAATAAATTATACAGCGATATTCTAAATAGCTAAGTTAGAAATATTATAGGCAGTCAGACAGTGCTGGGCCCTTGAAAGGAGCCATTACAGATACAGTACAACTGTGGGCAGGGCGTGTCTGTTAAAGGCCTGACCTCAAAACAAAAGACAGAATGACTACATCTACATTCTAAATAGGTGTCCATTTCCTTGGGTGAAGGACCAAAACCTCCCTTTCAGGAAAAGTCCTGATTCTTTCCCTGAACACCTGATATGTGACTTGCTTTCCCATCTGATCCCCATTTAATCAATATTATTTGAGTATATTCGCAATCTTATAAGCTCACCATAGTTTTGTCCTACCTCATGTCCACCTTGTGATTTTCCATTAGATCAATGTTACCTAAGCAACTATATTTATAATCTTATTAACTGATTATAGTTTTTCCCACCTTAGACCTGCCTCACCTCATGGTTTCAGTCTAAAAAACTCCCTTGAGAAGTGGGGTCTTCAGCAACCCACCAGAGATTCCTTCTGTCTCTCTTAGAAGAAAACTTTCTTTCTCCCAAGAAATATTTTCTGCTTTTAATCTCTGCTGTTTCTATAATTCATTCTTCAATTTTAGAGAATATGAATTCACCTAGCAGGCTGGGAGTTATACTATTTCCCTTATATTATTTGGATTACTTGGCAGTTGAATATCATTCTTATATCCTATATACTGGACAAAAAATTCAAGTCAGATGAGACACTGAGCTCTGAGTAATATGAAGGACTGTACTCTGCACAGGTCCTAAGCTTCTGCACCACCTTCAAAGGAAAGTTGTCCTAACAGCACTGGGTCTTTCTTTCCTCTTTACCAACAGCCCTCGTTGATATATGTGGCCTTTATGTCTGTGATTAAGAGTTTGCACATGGAAAAGAAATACAATGGCAATAAAGAAATAAATGTGAAGACACATTTGAAGAAACACTTCTAGTTCTCAACACCTCTCTTCTGTTTCCAAAAGGCTTTATATTTTACCATGAAGTTTCCCTTAGAGACATAAAAAATAAAGAGCCCAGGCAAGAGAGGTGAACCCTAGGCAGTCTACAACTCTGAATAAAATCTGTTCTAGAAAGCAAAGAACTAGCACAAGAGGCTTTCTCTTTTTCTTTCTTTCTTTTCTTTTCTTTTTTTTTTTTTAACAAGAGGCTTTTAAGGAAACTTACCATTTTGGTGATTTCATTTTCAACTTCATGTACATCTGAATATTTTTCCAGGGTAGTATTAAGAAACTGTTTCTTTAATTTAAACTCTGTCACGAAGGTTCTAACTGAAAATGAAAATGTTACCTGTTAAATCACATGCAATGGAAACACTTAGGTGAGGCTGTCATGTTTGTGAATCTTTGGGTAGTCAGCTTTATCCTTCTTTACAGGATGATCTACACATTTCTTTTTCATTGAGGGGGAGACCGCCTCTGTTAGGTTCCTGTCAAGCACAGTGAATAATCTACTGGACTGACCTGAAGAGTTAGACTGAGTAACACTTTGGGTGGAAGATTCCAAGAAGCCTCTTTCTGTGTATGTGCAAGTACATGTCCTTGTGGACATCCCTCTCATGGCCTCCTACAAAACAGACACCCAATAAAACTGTAAGAATGATGGGCAAGTCTAAACAATGTAATTCTAGAGAAAAGGGTATAGATGTGGTGTCATATAATAAAATTATTCATGAGGCCTCTTCTGACTTTAGACATTGGAAGGCTCTTGCTCTCTAAGGTCAGTATTCGACTTCCAAGGAGCTGCTCTGGTTTCCTCTTCTTACAGTCATCTCATCCAACCTCCTTACTCTTGTGCAGAGGAAATGCCTGTTTTATCATTGATAAAAAATGGCTTCCGCAAGTTAAGTAGCTTCTTGCGAAAGATCATCCAGCTCACAAGGGTCAAATTTAGCATTCAAACTCCTGTGTGGCCATCTTCAAAGATCTCCTTTCCTTACTATGTCCTCTGCCCCTGCAGTGTGTGATGTTCTGAGAACAAGCAGCAGGCTACAGAGAAAGCAGCCAAGCATCTGTAGTGGGTCAGTACTCTGGGGTCTGCCAGACTGCATAATATGAGCCACCTAATGAAAATAACCCATGTTCAAGACACTACTGAGTTGAGAAATTAAAACAACCCCATTTTCAAGGCCCATTTCACTCATAAAATAAAATTCTAGTTAACACCAATTTGTGCTGATTTGGCCTAAAGGGGATGGGACTTAGAAATGGGCAGACAACCAAAAATTGACAGCTTGCTTCATATCTGGCTCTTATCTTCCATTATATTAAATTCTTATCTTTCCCTCTGGACAGAAAAAAAAAAAACCCAAAACACAGAAGCCCATGAAACTGCTGTTTCAAGGAAAGTTTGCATGTAGAATTAAGAGAAAGGGGCATAAATGAGCTAGGGAGAACATTTAACATCTTATACTTAACTGTCTAAATCCCTTAATCTTTATTTAACATCTTTTTGCTTGTTCTACAGTTCAGTGAAGCCAGCTGCACGGACCCTTTCTGAGCAGCAGGGAGCTCTTTGAAAATGTTCTTGGCCAAATAAAAGCATATCAGCATGCTCTAATTTGCATGTTCCTCTGGTGTTTATGAACAATAAGGCTCAATGACTTGAAAAGGGAAAGATGACTGTTAACACAATGGTTCTATTCTCCTCATCTGGGACACTGCACAGTCACCCCTCTCCTTCATCTTTACTCTCACACATCCTGGCTCAGCCCAGGCTCTCCCTACAGGAACATACACAGTAGGGACGGGTATACACAAAGGGCATAAAGAAATTTCCTGAATCTTGGCAGTCAATGTATCTCTGCTTGCAGCTTGAGTATGAAGCTGCAACAGTGGCTTCTCATACCCGAAAATCTTTCTAGGCAGGGATTTTTCTAAAGACGTTTACATCATCCAACTTTAAGATGAACTTTTACTTTAAATTTAATTATTGATTAACTGGTACATTAATTAAATATAGCATTTAACTGCTATATTAACTAAATAATTTTTGGAAATATCCACAATTACTACTTTGTGTCAGAGTAGTCTGTTTTCATACCTTTAAGTCTGGTCCAGTTGTTTAAATGAAGCTTCCCATTGGGACAGCTCTTTACTATTTTCAAAGCTTGGTCCAACACGGTTTTTATTTGATTTCACAATAATCTTAACTGAGAAGCAAAGCAGATTGTAATCTGATCTTACAGATGAGGAAACTGAGGTTCAGGGGCTATGTACTATAGGTGGTGACCCAGGGGCTAGACACTAGGCCTCTGAGCCCTGGGTATATGTACTTTAAAACAAAATTATTTCCACTTTCTTCTTAAACTAAAAACTCTGCTAATGTCATATAAGGTATGGCTAAACAGAAGGGGTTACCAAATGCAAATAAACTGTTAGAATAACAATAATTATTGATTTTGAATGATATCTACATGTCTATATTCTTTTTCTTTAAAAAAAAGAGTGTCCGATTCTTATACTCCAAACAATTTTCAAACTTCTGTTATTTTAGTAGGGTACCAACCTTCTTAAAAAGTCACTTATCCTTATAGGTAATAGGAATTCATGCATATAACTTTCAAAGAATACACACATTTAGTCTCTCAAAAATAATCATTGAGCACTTTTGTGTGTTAAGTAGCTCATGGGGTAATTTAAGATAATTCAAATATCAGTTTCCTCTTTCCATTTAGAAATTCTGTATTTTCATTCTAAGTTCTTTAGAAAATTAGGTATTAAACTGAGAATCCTATAGAGGGTCATACCTGGTCCCATGAAAGTTAACACACTGTTGCACAATGGAAAGAGCGATGGGCTGGAAACTAGGCCTCTCATCAACTGGTTACATAAACCTGGCCACTAGAACCTTGTGAGGGTCTTAGTTTTTATCTGGTTTGCTTGTTTGCTTTTTAACTTATAAAATGGAGATTGTATTTAAAGCCAAAAAACTTCATGAATATATCAAATCAGGAAATACACTATGACAAATTGTGTGGCACAATTACAGAAGCAGCTTTGTCAAAACATATCTGCTTTAGATAAGATCATGAGGACCAGTTTTTAAAATGAAAAGAATGCATGATTGTGGTAGGACAGTCAGAATTTTATTCTCTCTTTTCTCCCTCTGCAATTGATTTTTTTTTTTTTTTTTTTTGTCGTTTTGAGATGGTCTCGCTATGCAGTTCAGGCTGGTCTTGAGAGTACTTTGTAGCCCAGGCTGGTCTTGAACTTGCAAAGATTCCCTTGCCTATCTCAAATATTTTTTTAAACTATGTAATCAAAATATCTTTTTGATGTTTTTTTCCTAACTGAAGAGTAGAATGGTTAAGCACAAATACACAAACGATATACACAAATAACAACACAACATACAATCATTAAGGTATTTGTATAATATTTTTAGTAACAGGAAAATGTTTAAGATATAGTTCATGCACATTAGAAACTTACAAAGGAGTATATTTCTAAATGTTAAAATAATAGGCAATGTCTTCTACTTCCTTCAACATTAAGATTATATCTTGAACAAATATTGCTTTTGATTAGAAAGAAAAACAGTAAATGTTATTTTATAAAATATATTATGATTCAGAATAAATTCTAAGATAGACTAAATTTCTTACCCAAATTGCATATTCCTTTTTCCAAATGGTACCCAACAGGGCATCTACAGATAAAAGATCCCTGAGTATTATTACATATGGCCTGACGTGGGCAGCGATTCAAGAGGCATTCATTCACATCTGCAAAGGAGAAAAAAAACAAGACCATGATTCTGGCAGACAGCAAAATCATAATCAAGTAGAGTAAGTATTCACTAAGAATCAAGTGGCACTAGATACAGCGAGGCCCAAAAGATGAGCAGGAGGTCAGTCACCCTTGAGGACAGAGGTAGGCATACAGAGAAAACCATAAACAAAAGGCATGTTTGGATATACAGAGAAAACAGCGGATTTTGGTGAAGGGGAGAATTAAGGACGCTTCAAATAACACTAGAAGGGCTTTAAGTAACAGACTTAGGTGGGTTAGTTCTAGGCACCAGCACAGTAAATGCCACAGTAAGACAGTGAAGAGATCTTTAAGGAGTTGTAGGTGGCCTGGTGTGGCAGAAGCATAGGGATCCTGAGGAATGGAACTCGATCAGGAAGTTTATCAGTGCTGCATTATGGTATCTCGCATTATCCAAAAGGTAACACATAAGCACATCAACTCTCCAGTAAGTACGGTTGATTTAAAACCTTATTCTTCTACATTTTGAATAACCGACACGATACCGTAGACCCCTGGACATTACTTTTATTCTTACCCACACTGCAGTTGTCTCCTTGCCACGAAGGGGGACATATACATCGATAGCCACGACTGGTGAGGTCCACAACACATTTGCCGTCATGAAGACATGGGTTCACCGCACAGCTGTTGACTAAAAACACACAGCAGAAATAACAGACTCAAAGGCAATGGAAAGGCAGCTCTAGGTAAATATTTAATTCTTTCAGTTAATATTTGATTCTTGTTTGTTTACTTGCCCTGAAAAGCCACACTACTAAAAAAGAATGGGGTCCCAAGAGGTGCAGAAGATGGGGCAATGGGACTGGGTACAACACAAGTTTGCATCCATATATAGTGGCTAGAATATTGCATGCCTAAATGCAAAAACTGGTTCAAATCAAATGATGTTTACAGGTCACTCAGGTCAGTACTTATGATTATACTGCCTTTATGATACTCAGAAAATTCTACTTGAATTGATGTCCATTGAAACACATATGAAGGGGTGTTCCCCCATCAGTTCATCCCCCCTACTGCAAGATTCACTCTATGTGTGTGCTCACACATACATGCCCTGTCCTTCATCAAAATCATAGTTAATTTTTCTCCAAAAATCTCCAAATATAACCGTGCCTCCACATATCAGGCATCATTCAGAAAGTAATAAGCATTACAATGACTTCCCTCTTTACATCTTGTAAAATAGGCACTCAGTTCACTGAAGCTCTATGACACAAAATTGTCAGTGTCACTTAGACTCACATGCCCCAAGGGCAATGACCACAAATTTGTTTTACTCTATATAATTGCAGTGTCACACTCTAGTTATGTAATGCCTGCTTCATAAAAATTTCTGACATATTTAGAAAAGACGAAACTTACCACATAACTGCATCATCTGCAAGAAGAAATCAGTGGGAGAATGAGAAAAAGAGGAAAGAAGTCAAGAGTTCTCACTCCAAGAGAATAACCCTGAAAACAAATGGGCTATCTCCCCAAATAGTATTCTTATTCTTCCTTGCTACTTTATGTATTACCTAAAATCACCTATGTAAGCTCAGTATCAGTAACCAAACACTGTACTAGCCACTCAATATGCTCCTAATACTTAATGATTGTAATCATAATGGCTATAGTGTCCGCTAAAGGAATTAATCCATATGGTGTTGATATGTATTTTGTTTCTGGAAATCAACCCTATGGGCCTGGAGCCTTTTTGGGTAATTTCCCCAAAGAAAAAGCCAACTTTCATTTTCCAGAGGTGTTCAGATCCCTGGCACAAAGGGAGCACTATGGAGCTCCAGGTAGGGGTACTTTATGCTGTACTAGCTGACTAGTTTCAACTGCTAGTCCAGCTACTATTCTCTGCTCCTGTCACCACAAAGCATTTCTCTTCTTTCCTTCTTTCTGAAGATGTCAGTCTCAACTCCCCTTCCCCAGTAGTACTTTTCCTGGGTCTGGAAAACCCAAATGTGCATTGACATCGAATGATACATTACTCCACTTTCTTCTTCATTTCCTTACATAACAAAGAATCATCTGGAGGCTTTATTTCCCTTGCACCAGCAACGTGAACATAGCTAAAGATAACATTATGCACAATGTAAAAAAGGCTGGTCATATAGACAATGTTCCCTGACTAGCAACCCAATCTTCACCCCTTAAGGAGCTTAAACTTCCTTTGATCAAAAGCCCTCTTGCCACTGGGAAGCTTCAGTCAAGGAGCTAGCTGATGGACTCAAGCTCTGGGCTCAGATCTGGGAGTAGGAACCCAACTCACTTCCTATTTCAGACAGGCCACCTAAAGTTTTTCTAAGACAGGGTCTTGCTAAGTTGCACAGGTTGGCATTGAAATAAAAATCCTCCTGCTTCAGCCTCCTGAGTATCTGGATTACAGGCATGTGGCACTATGCCTAGCTATGTAAACCTTCTTTAGTTTCTCCATAATCCAATCCCACATATCTGTCTAGCTCTGAACTCAGAAGAGTTAAGAGCCATGCTTGACAAACTCTTGAAATTATAGGGCATTAATAGCTACCACTGTGGCCAAGAGTGCTGGCACACGCCTGTAATCCCACCACTTGGGCAGGAGGATTGCTCTGAGTTTGAGATCAGCCTGGGTTACAAAGTGAGCTTAAGGCCAGCCTGAACTGCATAGTGACACTCTGTCTCAACAAACAAACAAACCCCAATAACCACTGTGCAATATACTGATGTCACCTGTGGTCAATGTACTATCTCTTCTTTTTTTTCAAAAACAATCATGTCAACTGGGGAAGTTTTGCTCTGCTGTGACTTTATTTTATGCTGTTTCAACAGGGTAGCATTTTAGTCACCAAACAGACTCTTAAATATTAGCCATTTCCACATATTCTTGTGAATCCCAAGCATCCTGCAGCAATCAGTGCTTGACAGGGTTCACCAGTCAATATTTGCCCATGAGATTTATCTTACCTGGTGACAATGCCATTGGTGACTGTGTGCTACTCTGGGCAGTGAGGGTGGTAGATTGAGGAGTCGACATTTCAGCAGTAGAAACATCTGTGCTTTTGGAGAAAGGTGATGTTCTGAGGAAAGGCGAAGCAGTGCTAGACTCTTCTGTAACCCCAAACCTTGTGCTCAATTCTTTTGCTGATGTGGGAATGCTGGTCAGCGGGATCAACTGGGTTGTAGCCTTTACATGCACTTGGCTTTCTGTGGTAATGTCACGTTCTGTTGTGATTTGTGGCACTAGAATTTCAGGATGGGTTGGCAAGTACTGTCTTCCAGATGTAGTGAGCACAGTTCCAGTGATCAGAGATTCTGTGCTTGATAGGGTGTTGGGACTGATCATAGGAGGGTGAGAGGTCTTAAGACTAGTACTTGTCAGTGTTCGAGACACGTGGGCTAAACTGGTGCTCATGGCCATAAGGGCTGGCTCAGTGGAGGATTCTGTTAAGGCTGAGGTCAAAGGGACCTCTAAAAGAGTGCTTTTTGTTACAGATTTGGTGGACTCTGTGGATAGAGACACCAGGACTGGTGACTCTGCTTCTGTAACAATTTTCCCTTGGTGTGGCATGCTCTGGTTGTTGGGATCTGCTGTTTCACTTCTGTGGCTCACTGCTAAAGATGATGCCATTGTCAATGTCTGAACTGATGTCACAGGTGTCTCCCTTGTCCTGGACAGGAGGAGTGTAGAAGGCGAATGTGGTAAGGTTGCTTGTGAGATTGAAAGTGGGGTAGATGCCATCGAGGATACTGATAAAAGTGAGGAAGATAAAGTTGTGGACACCTCAGAGGTAGACTTGAGCTGATACGTGGAGGTCCTGGTTAATGGTAAACTTGATGAGACCTGGAGGGACTGTGATACTGAGGGTGGAGGCAAAGGAGACCTTGAAGATGAGTCATCAACTGATCCAGTATTGGCATCTAGAGGAACAAAAATGTTTGGTACTTTAATGGTGGATGTGTAGGATGGAAAGCTGGATGTATGCAGAACCAATGACTCGGTGGAAGACTGAACATATTTTCCATCATAGGATGAAACATTACTTCTTTTAGTCTGAACATGAGAAGAGGAAGAATAGTCTGAATATGAAGAGTTTGGGATTTTAATGTAAGAAGTTGAGTTCTCACTGAGATCTGGGGATGAAATATTATCTGTAATGGACAGTAATGCCCGTTCTCCTTTGGTGAAAGTAGAGGAAACATAGGTGTAGTCTCTATGGTCACTGGAAGTCAGTTGTTCAGTATCTGTGCCACTCACTTGACCACTAAGTCCCGTGACTATAAAAGAAAAAGCCAAAGTTAGGTCAAGTAAATAAACAAGAAATTTCCAAAACATATAAAACAGACTTCAAGTGTCCTATCCAAGAACTCAAGTGGGTGGAAGGCTTTCTTTGAGAGATAGTTTTGCAATGTAGAGCGCTCTGAATGAAGAAAATATGGAAAGGCTAGAACAGTCAGTGTCTGTTCTGAGTCGATTTTCCTACTGAGAGGAGTACTGATGGCAGCAGGGGGAAGAGGTAGTAAAAGGGCCGAAAAAAATAAGGAATAGTTCCAAATTCCTTCCCAGCCTTCTTTGATAAAATCAAATTGTTATTTGAAAAGCTTTCAAGACCCCAAATAGAATAATTGTTATGTTTAAATGGAAAAAGGAAAACCCACCCAACTTTCCATTCTGTATAATGAGATATTTCTTTCCCAGGAGATTGGCCTTAACCACAGTGACTGGTTTCCTTTATTTTAAGCCGCCAGCAGACGTCATCCCATATGCCTCAGCAAGGGTGTGCAGAGATTTGGGGAGGGGGCATCCTGAGGTGGGAGAGCCCAAAAATTCTCTTCATAGAGAAAACTCAGGAGGTACTTTCTGGGTTGCGGGCCAAATTCACCACCCTAGGGGCCGTGAGTAAACCAAGAGATGAACTGAGGGAATGTGGAAAAAGTCAGTGCTGCGAAAGACACTCACCTCCAAGGGCTGGGAAGGCAGCTGTTGACTGGGAGAGCAGGCCCACGTCGTCCGTCACGTTGCTGCCCTGAGCTGTGCCCTTAGCTTCGCTGGCCGCCACTGCGGAGCTTCCTGCCTCGGCAGATGTCACTGCATCGGTGAGGCTGAGAGAGCGCAGTGTGCGCTCCCCGTTTCCGGTGAGCGTGGAAGACGTGTGCACACCGGGTGGCTGCGCCCCGGAAGTGCTCTCCTCGCCACCGGCGGAAGAGACGCCAGGCGCTGAGCTGTGTTCCCGGGCTGAAATGATAAGAAGCGGTGGTTACGTGCAGTGCCCTAGATGGAATCCAGGTCTTGTGCTTTCTCAGAACCTTCTTTTATTAAAATTTTGTTTATTTATTTTTTTAATTTTTTTTTGAGCCTTCATTTTTTTTATGAAATCCTGAGAGGAACTATGAATCAGCACCTCTGTTCAGGTGACTTGGATTTATGCAAAGATTTATTATCCCAGGGAATATATGAATAGTGGTACTTTGTTTCTTTTCACAGTTCTGGTCACAAACAAAATTGATTGTAAACCGAATAAGGTCAACATAAGTCCCCATAAGGTCAACACTGAACTTGACCATTGGATTTGATTGTCGTTTTCTGCTAGGTGACACATAATGGAAGTTACTGCAAGAAAATCGTTGGTAGCAAGGAAGAGTGTTGGCGGGGTAAGGACTAGCATGTTGAGGCTTTGAATATTGGGACAAGGCCTTAAAAGGAAGCACAGACCTACTTATGGCCTGTTCTAAAATATTACTGCATAGCTGAGACACAGCATGTAGTGGAGGTTAAAAATGCCCTTAGAGCCGGGCAAGGTGGCACACTGCTGTAATCCCAGCACGTGGGAGGTTGAGGCAGGCAGATCATTGCAAGTTTGAGACCAGCCTGGGCTACAAAGTGAGCCCAAGACCAGCCTGAACCACATAGCGAGACCCTGTCTCAAAAAGACAAAACAAAACAAAACATCAACAACAAACAAACAAAGATGCCCTTAGTTTTTTGTTTTTAATTTTTAAAAATACACTTATTTTATTGTTGGAGATGAAAAAGGGGGGTAACATTTGAGTAAATACCCCTTTCTTCCTTTTGAGGGTTTATGTTTTATGCTATAAGCCTATAGAGTCTTGGAACTATTTTAGATTATTACATTAGATTATCAAATAAACCCTTTTTAGAAATGATGAGAGAGATCCAATTCTTCTTGACCTAAACTTCACAACCTGGCTGTATATGAAGAGACTGCTTTATTAGTTCTTTTTCCTGTTCCCATCCCAGATTATTCCTTGATACTCAGTGCTTTGATGGAAAATGGCTATAAAGCTGAGCATTACTTAAATTCATCTCAGGATAGGTTTGAATTAACTGAGACAGGAATGAGCACGGGGACTGGACACCCAAATGATCTCGAACAGCTTCAAGCCAGGAAGTAGAGAGAGGTGTGACTTAAGGCCAACTAAAGGGCTCAGGAGACAGATGGAGACACAACTAGCAGAGGCTTTAGAGCAGTGTTTCTGGGCACAATTTCTCTGGGCAAGGAGAAAAATGACTTGGGTGGGAAGATTTTTCATTACTGTATTAAAAGAGCTTTAGATAAACCAAGACAGGAATAGAGGCTTAACAAAATGGAAGGCAATGACCTCAAACAGAGGGGCTAGATCTGAACCTAGAAAAAAGAAATGGACTGAGAACGAGAAAGCCTGGACTGCAGAACTGATCAATTTTGGGCAATTCAGAGGAAAACATATAAAGCATTATACTAGCCCACAGTGAGATTATTTTCAGTAACAAGGCTACTCTTTATCTAGCTTTTTACAACTGAGCTCCAATATCTAATCCCTTTTTCCACATGAACTGTTATGGGTTGTATGTAGATGTTCCCCCAAAGCCTCATTTGGTCATGGGTGGGGCTTTTTCAGAGATACCTGAATCTAGTGTGTGATGCTGGAATTAAGGCTGTGTGATTACTAAATTAGTTCACTGATTGGTTTGGCATAGTTCTGGGAATAGATAATGGGAGGGCCATATATGATTCCATTTATAGGAAATATCTAGAATAGGCAAATCCACAGAAACAGAAAGTAAATCAAGTGGTTGCTAGGAAGGAGGTTAGAATAGGAAGTGACCGTTGATGAATATGGAGCTTTTTTGGGGCAGTGATGAAAATGTCCTAGGGTCAGGTAGTAGTGATTGCTGCATAACTTGGTGAATCTACTAAAAATCACTGAACTATACACTTTGAATGGGCACACTGTATGGAATGTGAATTATATCTCAAAGCTGTTAGTAAGGAGAGAGTTATCCTTTCATGAATGCCCTGAATAACCAGGGATGAATAGTGGCTCACGAGAAGGTGATGTTTTCACCTTCTGGAATCTCTGTGATGGGGCCGGTGTGGGGATATAGGGTGGCCTATAAGGATTAGGATGATATCAGCACACCCTTGAGTTGTGTATCAGAAGAGGATACTCCATCAGCAGCTCATCGGACATGTGCTACAAAAAAAGTTGGGATATACAGGTATCTCTGTATCAACCAGATAGAAGAATGGCCTAGGAATGATAAAACTAGAGGAGCCTGAGGCATTGTTTCATCAGTGCATGCCTCAGTATGCCACAGAAGATCCTAAGCATGCTAAATCCCTCTCTTTTTCTTGTGGTACACATCTGTGAAATGAAAGCTTACTTGAATGTTCTTCACGTTGTGCTGAGGACTCCAGGCTTTGTGAGAAAGATGTAGACAAAGACTCTGAGTAATTTTTCTCATCCACTGCTGTATTACTTCCTGTGGACTGTTGTGTGGAGTCTGAAAACTGGGTCAGAACTTCATCATATGAAGCAGAACTTCCTGTCACATCTGCAGATGTCTTGCTGTTGGTCAAGAACCAGTGTGCTGTGCTCTGTCCACCTCTGATGGAGGGAACTGACTTAGACACAGTCTCTGTGAGATGTGTGGAACTTTTATTTCTTGCTTCTAGGGTGCTAGTAAAGAGATGGCTTCCAAAAGCTATAAAATAATATAGAAAAAATCCCATTACATAGATATAAAAATGATCTTTCAACAACTAAGAAGAGAGTTCTTGCTAGGAAAGATTCCCTTTTCTAAGAAATCATGTATAGAATTTATTGTATCACCTGACATTCATTATCATATTCTAAATAATTATTTTCAAACTCTTGGGTATTAACAAGATAGCAATATTGAAAGTTGGTAAACAGGGGACTTTTGAAAAACATATACAAATAGCAGAGTAACTTAGAAGTATAAATGTTTTATCTCTTGCCCATGAAAAGTAGTTCAAGGGAGTATGTTATTACATCAAACAAATAAGTGCATAAATGTAGTGTACACAGCACTTTTCTAAAACAGTTGTAATATTAATGGATTATTCTAATTCTGAAGCATATTTTTAAAAAGTCAAATATAGGAACTAAACCAAACCATGAGTTTAGGAACTATGTTTGTAGCTACACATTTATTTGTAAAGATGATCTATACACCAAATCACTGAAGGTAGTTGTAAAGTGAGGGCCAAGTACTTTGAAGATAATTTTATAGAGCAAAAAGAACATGCCTGCACTACTTAAAGCCTCTGAGCCTTCATCTCTTCATAAAGCAGGAGGGATAACACCTCTCCAGTTAACTTCACTGTTTCACTAGGATGAAAATCAATGCAATAATGTGACTTATCAAATAAAGGAGCTGTTATCATCAAAGAGCTCACTTCTCTGAAGATTCCAAATGTCTTATTGAAGGCTCTTAAGAAAATTCAACTATTTAAAAATGCCCTAACAGGTCAAGTAAAGACAGAAAACTTACTTGGGGAATCATTTTTCTTATGTAAAGTTGTAAGATCAAATTCATTTTTTGTGGATTGCTCAATGAATTCATCTGCTGGATTCTTGGTTGTGCCACCACTTCTTCTCAGTTCTCTTGTGGAGGGTGAAGAATGGACTGCAGCTGAAGTTGTGGTGATTTTGGAGTCCTCAGGAAAATCCACCGTCTTGTTTACAGGTCCCTGACTGACAGTCAAAAGCTGGAGCTCCCTTTGGGTACCATTCTTGAAGGTAGTGGCAACTTGCATACTTTTGGTCTGGCTGACTGATGGACTTTGGAAAATACTGGAGTTAAGTTCCTTTACACTTCCAGGAGCTAAAACAGAAGAAAATATACTTCAAAAGTACTCAATGGGTTAAGAAAATCAAGGTACGAACAATATTTAAAACGTTTTAGTGTATAAATTTAAACAGAGAGCTTTAAACATTTGTGTATCTTTATACACATGTGTAGCCAGGCTACAACCTTTTACTTGCCTTACTAGTCCAATTCTCATTAAGCTAAATGGCGAAGCAGCAAGGTCCCTCATCAGTGTAAGGGAAGGCTTTGTGTATAAGCTAAAAGGAATACAGGAAAAAGCAGGACAAATGTACTGTTTACTTTGACTTTTATGGAGGCAGATGAAAACCTCTTCTACTCAATTCCCTATTATGTCTTAAGCAGAATAGGCCACTGTGATAAGGCATGTGTTGTTTTATTTTAGCTATGTAACTCTTTTGTTCATGCTTATATAGATTAAAATCCAGTCCATTAAAGTCCACTATAGGGACTCCAATCCCCTGGTCACCATGAGAAGGCCTAGGATTCTGCAGAACATAGGACACTTGTTGGCCTAAGACAAAATTTTCTAGTCTGGTCACCATCAAGGGCTGTTTATTATTCTCCAATGCATGGCCACCATAAATCTTATGTTTTAGAAGACTATTAACCAAACTGCATTTATTAAGTAACAAAACTAACCAGCAGAAGGTACTTCTTATCACTCTACAACTTTTGTTTACATCTACCCAAATGTAGACAGGCTTCATTATTAGAATTACTGAGTCTCATTAAATTTTAGGGATCAATTCTCAGCAACATACTATACCAAGGAGTCCCCTAGGACATCAAGAACTCCATACTAAGAACAGTTTTTTCCCCTCCATCAATGGATAGCAGTCATTGGGTAGTTATAAAAAAAAAAAAACCCTCACGAATTGAATTACATGCATTTGGTCATAATGTGTATATAGTCAGCTTCCACAGGTGGCTCCCTTCTACAAAGACCTTTCCAAATGGTATCCTGAGAGCCAACTTCCAAAAAGGTACATTAAAATGCTAATTTCAAGGATCAATGGTAGAGCATTTGCTTAGCACATGTGAGGCTCTGCATTCAGTACTCAGCACTGGAAAAGAAATCCTCATTCCAAACAGGAATAAAGTGCAAGAAAGTATGGTGAGCAGGAAGCAAGATGGCAGGCAAGAAGTGAGTGCCTTTTAAAAAAGCTAAGTAACTATAAAAGTACTCTAAATTTATATAATGAAAGGCTTTGAGCTGTGAATTATGACACAGAAAAGGGAAAAGGAAGTTGTCATTATAAATAGTTCCTTAAAAAGTACTCTCATTGCAGTTGTGACCAAAAGCACAAATAAATTTTAGATCCAATTGGAGAAAAAGAGAAAGCACAGGAGACACAAGGTTCCTCTTACTCTCATATAAAATCATAGTCCCTAGCCAGGAATGGTTGCACTCACTCACCCATAATCCCAGCATTCTGAGAGGCTGAGGCAAAAGGACACTGAGTTTAGGTCCAGCCTGGGCAACTTAATGACTTAAACTAGACTTCATCTCAAAATAAAAAATTAAAAAAGGGACTGGGTATATAGCTCACGGCAAAGGATCTGGATTCTGTCCCTAGTACCAACCATAGATAAACAATGACCACAAGAGAAAAACCCATAGCCCCGCTATCTCTAAAACACAGCCTTCAGTTCTGGTTGCTGCCCTAATGATAAAATGATGATGCATGGAATCTATAAAACAGTAACTGAAATACAGGAATAAAAAGACTCAGACATAAAAATAGTCACAGCTAACCCAAACCCAACCCTACCTACTTGAAAATAAAAGGTAAACAAAAAGCACTTCAGTATAAAAAAGAAAAGCATAGATATATGCTTCATAGATAGAATTGAGCGCAGGGCCTTGGCACTTTGCTATATCTCCAGCCCTTTTTATATATTTTTTATTTTGAGACACAGTCTCACAAATTTGTCCATGCTGGGCTTGACCTTGCAATCCTCCCATCTCAGTATTCCAGAGTGCTAGTAGCTTGAAAGCCTGGCTCCAAACTACTTTAAAAACACTTTTATTCTTCATAAACCGCATTATTTTATACATGTAATATTCCCCCAAAACACAGTGGTGATTATGCAGGATTCAACCTCAGCATATCCATTTTGGTAGTTTTAACAAGTGGCTAAAAAATAAACCACAAAAGTCACAAATGCTAAATCACAAAAGGAAAATGGCTATGTTTTCCCTGACCTGCATCGTCATAAAAAGCTACCATTACTTGGTCAATTATGATATACCAAGCGATGTGCTAAGTACTTTATGTAGTAGTTGCATTTAATCCTCACAGTAAAGAAAATGTATGTGAATACTGCTGAGGAGTTAGTGCCTCATTATAAAGCAGGAACACTTGGTCAAACTAATCTACAATCACTACTAATGTTACTAAATAAGCACTTGCTAAATAAATCTCAGAGAAATTTACCACATTTTTAATCAAGTGATGAGCATTATCATTATTTAACAATTGCCCTTCCTTGCTCACTTCTACCTCTGAAGCAGCCATTCATATATGGAAAAATAATCCATTGAGAGCAGACACAAGCCAAGTTCCTAGTCTTTGTAACTAAAGATGGAAAGAATGCATACTTTTGGTGAAAGTATGTAAAAAAGTATACGTATCACTCTCCAATCACAATGCAAATTCCTAGAGCCTCAGGCATGCATCGGTGCTTAACCTTGATTTCACTATCTAAACTTACCCAGAGTATAGCTTGAAGCAGCTGGTATTTGAGAAAGATGGACTAAATCTGAAATCCTCTGAGTTATTTATGCCTTCTCCCTTTTCAAAGTGAAATCACCGCAAAGCAATTTACCTGGACCACATTAGCTCTGCTATCTACAGAAATACTTTTGTAAGTTCAAGTCTATTATTACACCCTCAGCTCCTACTGAAAATCTATAGAAAACAGCATCTTTTAAAGAACATCAGCACAATTTCCACAAAAGAGTAATTGAAAGCATTTTCCATTAGGGTCCTCAACATTCCTTATATAAATAATTCCTTTTTAGAATTTACTGGTCCCAAAACATTTATGGCTGTGGATTAAACTGTAAGCTTTATCTGAGCAATCGCTCACCCCACCCAGCTTCCCTTTGTGCCCTGGCTTTCAGGAAGCTTGTACTAAATTTAGTGCTCAATTGTAGCCACCTCACACAATTCAACACACACGTCTCTTTCCGCCTTGAAAACAGCTCCTCCACCCCATTACTGTTTACTTTTCCCCCAGTGATTAAATAGTACATGACCATTGCAGAAAATAAGCAAAGTATAGAAAGATATAAAGCAGCAATAAATGTAAGGCAACAGGAAAGTGATTTTAAATGGCTTCCAGTATCTTTTAAATCATCTAATTGTGCTTCCTGGTCCTATGCCGGCCTTAACACTGTAAAACACAATTTATTTTCAGGAGCAAATAACTCCTGGTATCTCAGCCTCAGAAGAGGTGCTGCTCACGTGTTTCCGTGAAGAGGAAGGCAGAGAAGGAAGCCCAGACTACAAAGGCTGTGTATGGACATCACATGCTGAAACTAGCAGGGCTCTTTCAGCTCAGCAGGTCTGAGCCCTTCGTATTTTCAGTGAGGAGCCCCATCCTCACTGTGCCAGGCTCCTAGCTCATCATCCTGTGCCCACCTAGGGCAGGACATCACTAATCTGATGAGTCTGAGTGCTGGGCTTTTCACTAGAGGCTGGAGTGGCATCACATTCCTTTGCCTTTGTTTTTTTGTACAGCTGGCCAGTTGGGCCAGGCCAACTCCAAGATAGTCTTGGCAGGTCCTGCCGGCTTTCCCTCTGCAGTCTTGCCCAGCTGCTTGCAGCTTCTTTATTATGCAGTCAGAAAAGCAGAGTAAACTCTCAATATTTCCATTCAGGGAGCCAGGAGGAATACACACCTGCTTTTGGTGGGTTGGCAGGTGCTAGCCAAGCTTTAAAAATAAGTCTGAACTTTGTTTTTTCTCTGGCTTCAGGTTTTTGTGCATATGTCCACCCCAAAGCCTTCTTCAGCATCTAAGAGGATAATCAGACTATACATAAAACAGAACACATAGTTCACTAAAGAAGTGAAAGTCTCAATAAAAGACTACAGGAATATGAA